>JAQQSV010014296.1:0-12322 GCA_028646515.1 Pseudochirops corinnae
AAAAAAAAAGAAAGTTATTGTGGTGACAGGGAAGAACAAAACACAAACTCAGAAGACAACAAAGTCTAAATTGCTACATCTAATGCCTCAAAGAAAAATGGGCCCCAAAAGAATTCCTGGAAGAGCTTAAAAAAGAGGTTCAAAATCAAATAACAGGCAGATGAAAAATTGGGGAAAGAAATGACAGCTATGCAAGAAAATAATGAAAAAAGAGTCAGTAGCTTAGTAAAGGAGGCACAAAGCAATACTGAAGAACATAACACTTGAAAAAAAACAGAACAGGCTAACTGGTTTGTTTTTTTTTAAGGCATGAAAATCCAATAAAAAGGAGAACACCTTAAAAAAGCAAAACTGACCAAATGGAAAAAAGATGACTGAAGAAAAGAACTTCTTAAAAGATAGAATTGGCCAAATGGAAAAGGAGGTACAAAAGCTCAATGAAGAAAATGACTCCTTAAAAATTAAAATTGGTCTAGTAGAAGCTAAATGACTTCATGAGAAATCAAGGAACAATAAAATAAAATCGAAAGAATGAAAAAATAGAAGAAAATGTAAACTATCTCTTTGCAGAAACAACTGGCTTGGAAAATGGATTGAGGAGCCATAATTTTAAAATTATTGGACTACCTGAAAACCATGATCAAAAAAGACTTAGACATCTTTCAAGAAATTGTCAAGGAAAAAAGAAAAAGAAATTATCAAGGAAAACTTCCCTGATATTCTAAAAATCAATAGGAAAGATAAAAATTTAAAGAATCTACCAATCACCTCCTGAAAGAGATCTCAAAATGAAAATTCCCAGGAATATTATAATCAAATTCCACAGCTCCCAAGTCAAGGAAAAACTACTGACAGCAGCTAGAAAGAAAGAATTCAAATATCATGAAGCCACGGTCAGAATAACACAAGATTTAGCAGCTTCTATATTAAAGGACTGGAGGGCTTGGAATATGATGAAGTTAAAGGCACTAGAATTACAACCAAGAATCATCTACCCAGCAAGATAAGTGGATATTAAATTAACTGAGGACTTTCAAGAAGTCTTGCTGAAAAACTAAGAACTGAATAGAAAATTTGACTTTCAAATACAAGACACAAGAGAAGCATAAAAAGGTAAACATAAAATAGAAATCATAATAAATTCAATAATTTTGAACTATGATACTTTTAACTCCAATAACTTTTAACTATGATACTTTAACTCTTTAAAGAACTTTATCATTATTAGGGTAGTTAGAAGGAGTCTACATAGATAAAAGGCATGGGTGCAAGTTAAATATAATGGGGTGGTTATCTAAAAAAGAAAAAATTAAGGAATGAAAAAGAGGAATGCACCAGGAGAAGGGAAAAAGGAGAGGTAGAATGGGGTAAATTATCTCACATAAAAAAGACACAAAAGAGTTTTTTTACAGAGGAGAGGTAGGGGACAGGGAGCACATCAACTTTACCTTCATCAGAAAAAGTTCTAAGAGGAAATGATATACACACTTAGTCAGGTATAGAAATCTATGTTACCCTAGAGGAGACTAGGAGGAGAAGGGGACCCAAGAAGGGTGGGAGGAATGCCTAATAGAAGGGAGGGCAGATTAGGGTAGCTGATAGAAGTAAAACACTTTTAAGAACAGACAGGATGGGGGCAGGAGAGGTGGCACAGTGAATAGAGCACCCTTCCTGGAGTCAGGAGGACCTGAGTTCTAATCCAGCTTAACACAAAACTAGACCTTGGGCAAGTCACCTAACCCCAACTGCCCTACCTTTCCCCTTCTAAAAAAAAAGAATGGACAAGGTAAAAGAAGAGAGTAGGATAAATGGGAGGGGAAATAATAGAATGGGGGGAAATACAGTTAGTTATCATCACTGTGAAAAACTTTTACAGCAAGTTTCTCTGATAAAGGTCTCATTTCTCAAATATTTAGAGAACTGAGTCAAAATTTATAAGAATATATATTACCCATTAGATAAATGTTCAAAGAATATGAAAAGGGAACTATCTTCAAAGGGCCACAAAACCATGCTTACCATTTGACTCAGCAATATCACCACTAGGTTTGTATCCCAAAGAGGTTAAAAGAAAAAAAAGGAAAGGGATTTATATGTACAAAAATATTTATATTAGCTCTTTTTGTGGTAGCAAAGAATTGGAAATTGAGGGGATGTCCATCAATTAGGGAATGGCTGAGCAAGTTGTGGTGTATGAATGTAATGGAATACTATTGTGCTATAAGAAATAACAAGCAGGATACTCTCAGAAAAACCTAGAACGACATATCAACTGGTGCAAAGTGAAAATGAGTAGCACCAGGAGAACATCATACACAGTAATAGCAATATTGTATGATGAACAATTGTGAAAGACTTAGCTATTCTCAGCAATACAATGATCTAAGACAGGGGTGGGGAACCTGCAGCCTCAAGGCCACATGTGGCCCTCTAGGTCCTCAAGTGCAGTCCTTCAACTGAATCCAAAGTTCACAGAACAAATCCCCTTAATAAAAAGATTTGTTCTATAAAATTTGGATCAGTTAAAAGGCTGCCCCCAACGACCTAAAACATCATATGTGGACTCAAGGCTGCAGGTTCCCTACCTCCGATCTAAGACAATTCCAAAAAACTTATGTTGAAAAACGCTATTCATCTCCAGAGAAAGAACTGATGGAGCCTAAATGTAAATCAAAGCCAACTTTTTTAAACTCTCTTTTTCTTATTTGTTTGGTCTGTATTTTCTTTCATAACACAACTAATATAGAAACATGTTTTGTTTGACTACACATGTATACCATATGTCAAATTGCTTGCCTTCCCAATTAAGGGAGAGGGGAAAGGAAGGAGGGAGAGATTTTGGAACTCAAAATTTTACAAAACTGTTGAAAATTGTTTTTATATGTAATTAGGCCTTATAAGTATGGTCATTTATGAGCTAACTCTTTATACATACTGGTAAATGTGAGAAAAACAGGTGCCTTCCTGCTGAGATTACTTTCTATTTAACATATATGTATTTTATATATGTATAGGTGTGCACACGTATGTTCATATATGTGTACACACATGTATGTACACATATCTTCTGCATACAATTTTTTCATGTTGTCTCTCTCATTAGAATGGGTGCTCCTTGAAGGCAGGAACCATTTTTTTCTCTTTTATTGTTTTCCAAGCACTTAGCACATGGACTGACGCATAAGTGTTTAACAAATGATTGTTGATTGAATGACTCAAAAACCTACAAATATATGCAACTGCAGTAAAGTGAAGTGTGGCTAAGAGTAAATCAGTCTCCACTGGTATGAGGATTCCTTGGGGAGATTTCTACAGGGAACAATCAATACTGCAGCAAACAGAAAGAATCAGCAGCATTAGTATAGTTTTCGAAAGCCATCTAGGATGACAGTCACAGGCATGGAAGATAATGTCCTTGAGAAAGCTATGAGACTGACCCCATCCTATTCTCTTTTCCTTTAGCTTTGATCTCACTTTCAATGTAATGATTGAGAATACTATATACTTTTATGCTTCACTTACTCTGTAGAATTTAATTTCATCATCTAATACTATTTATTTTCATAATCATGAACTTACAATTATCAGGAAGATTTCAGTCTCCTGCAAATGTACCATTAATGGCCCGTCTGTTAGGTAATAACTGCCATTTAGGGACCTAATAATTAAAATGTGTGAAGCAGAGAACTGTACTACAGAGAGAGAAGAACATAATGTATTTTTTCCTGTTTGATAGCAGCAATTTTTATTTCAGTGAAAGGACCCAGTGCTAGAGAGTAAATAAAAGTTCAGACAGAGGAATAATCCTGGGGAGGAGGCGGGGGAAGGATTTTAGAATGCTGAGTGAAACAATTTAATGTTCAAGGATAGGGTTGGATTCTGGTATTAGAGTAAATAAAATCAGATTCGAAAATCTGGAAACTCTTAAAACTCTAGATCTTGAAGTGGCCTTTAAATTACCTAGCCCAATGCCCCAAGCATGTTTATGAAAATCAGTAGAATTCTAGAATATCAGTTCTGTAGTTCAAATGATCAACTCTTTCATTCTGATAATCGGTCTATTAGATGCACTATGTTAAATGCGTCAAGGTATGTAAAAGATGCCTTTATTTTTGGGAACTTACAGAATATTTGTGGAGACACAAAACACAGAATATTTTATGAGTATATATAATTCGGTGCTAATTGAGAACAAATTAAAAGACAGAACAAAATGCCTAAAAGAAAGATGAAAACTATGATAAGCAGGAAGCTAGTAAGGGAGTACCAGACTACCTTTAATGAGTTCATCACCAGGCACAAATGAATTCTCTCACAATACTGAGAGAACTGGCAGATTTGATTGCCAATCCGTAGTCAGTGATCTTCGGAAGGAGAACAGGAGAGGTACTATGATATTAGTGAAGGGGAAATATCATTCTGACTTTCGGCAAAGGCAAAGGAGTAAAGTCTACAAACATTGGACCAATGAGTTCAACTTCTATTCCTGACAAAATTGTAGTATTTTTTACAGAGACATAGTTGATGAACCTCTAGAAAAGGAAGCCATGGTCGTAAAGATTACAAGGATAATTTTATCGAGAACAAATCATGCCAAGCTAATTTCATTTATTTTTTGGGCAGGATTACTAGACTGCTAAACCAAGAGAATTCTCTAGCTTCAGTTTTATCAGATTTTCAGCAAGAATTTGAAAAATTATTTTGTATACCATTGTTGAGTATAGGATAGCTAATCTTAAATAATAGGATTGTTAGGTAGATTTAGAACTGGTAGAATGTCCATGCCTCCCAAAGTGGTCATATATGTGTAAGTATCAACTCTGAAGTCTCCAGGGGAGTGTCCCCAGAATTTTTCCTGGTTATTTATATTAAAGTCAGTTATTTGGATGAAGCTCATCAAATTGGGATAGAAGAGATCGTTAAAGTTTTGGATGACAGCCAGGAACCAGAAAAAAAAAAGTATGAGTCTTTCCTGATCAAATGTAATTTAAGGACAAATGTCAAGTTGTGGAATCATAGATCTAGGGCTAGAAGTAACTTCATATACCATATAGTCTGAGCTCTTCATTTTGCAAATAAGGAAACTGAGGCTGAGGGAGGTTAAGTGACTTGCCCAGTATCACACAGGTGATAAACATCAAAGGCAAGATTTGAAGCCAGATCCTCTAAAATTCCAGAGTTGGTGTCCTCTTCACCACACCATGCTATCTTACACTTGGATTCAATTTTACGAGTATGTTATGGGGGAGGTGTGGGTAGATAAAAGTTCATCTAGAAATTATCTGGAGGTTTTGGTGGACTGCAAGTTTAGTATGAGTCAACAATGCAATATGGCGACCAAAAAAAACTTGGCTGGATTAAAAGAATGAAGATGTCCAGGACAAAGAAGGTGATAGTCCTGTTACACTCTGTCCTGGTCAAGGCACAATTCAAGAATTATGTTTAGCTTTGGGTTCCTCATTTTAGGAAGATAAACTAGACCTCCAGAGGAAGGTAACCAGGATACTGAAGTTTCTTGAGGTCATACCATGTGAGAATCAGTTGAAAGAGCTGGGACTGTTAGGCACAGGAAGACAGTATCAAAAGGCATAGTATCAAAGATTTACAGGTGGAAAGAACTTTAGATACCATCAGGTCCAACCCTGTCATTCCCCTGCCTCTCATAAAGGAATATAGGAAAGAAAAGTCAGCTCTTAGTTGCTATATTATTTACATCTTTGAAGTGTTCTTCATTCTTCTTATGCTCCCCATATATCTTTCCATTACCCTTTTGGTAACTGGCAACTTTATTGTTTGGAACAATTGTGCTGTTACATAATTCACAGCTGTTACAGCATCACCAGCAATATAATTTGTGTTTAAACCATGGGTTTTCATCTTGGCTCCAGAGATAAGGAAGCATCTCCTTCTTGGGGGACCATGAGTGTGGAATGTTGCATACACTGTCTGATGCAGTCACTTTCTCAGATGGTTTTGCAAACCTATTTTCCTGTTATACTTGGCAGAGTAGGGAGACATCTAGAAATGACTGCAACATAAGAACAAAGGTATCGGTGAGCCTTTTTTTAAGAAGATACTTGAATCAGAAAATCATTTACCATCATTAAAAGTCCTGTAAAACTTCTCAAATGTAATCCAGCCCAGTCTCCTTCCACTATCCAATTCCAGAACCACCTCATTATTCATCTATTATGATTGTTCAAGATTTATGTATTGATGGTACATCTCAATGGGCTACCCAACCAATTGCATGTAATAATATAGGGAATATTTAATATTCATTCTTCTCTCAATGGGAGGCCTAGAGGGACACTAATGAAAGGTGGAGAGGATAGAACAGAAACCAATGAAGGTAGGAATGGGACTAATTAGGGGGTGGGGAGAGAATTAATTGACACTAGTGGAATAGGAGGAGGCAGTTAGGGTAGTTGACTTCCCTTAAATTCTAAATCTATAATCCTACATTAAATAGCACAGGGTCAACCCAGGATCCCTGATGGCACTCTACTAGAGACCTCCTTTCAAATAGATTTGGAAACATTCATGACTACTCTTTGAGTTTACCCATTCTAACAGTTGTGTATCCATTTAATCATAGTATCTTTTACTTCACCTTTCTCCAAACTGTCCACCAGAATAACATGAGAGGCTGCCAGATGCTGTGCTAAAATATAAGTAAATGATATATGTTTACCATTCCTCTAATCTAGTAGTTTAGTAACATTGTCAAAGAAAGAAATGAGGTTACGCTGACACAATGTATTCTTTTTGTAGTGGGTGAAGCAATCAGGTTTAAGTGACTTGTTCAGGGTCACACAGCTAGTAAGTATCTGAGGCTGGGTTTGAACCCAGGTCCTCCTGACTCCAGGGCCGGTACTCTATTTGCTCACCACCTAGCCACCCCTGGTACACGGTATTCTTAATGAAGCCATGTTGACTCTTTGTGGTTACCATTGACTTTTCTAGATGTTTGACAATAAATTCTAAAAATCTGCAAGACATTTTAAATTGAATCTTACTAGTCTGTACTCTGCAGGGTCCATCTTCTTCTCCTTTCTGAATACTAGGACAACATTTGCTAAGAATTAAAGGCAGACTCATTGGCATATAGAGTGCACATTCCATTCTTTTCACTTAAAAAAAAAATATTTCCCTTCTTACCTTTCCCTCATTTCCTTCATGACTCAATACAAGACTCACCTTTTACATGAGGCCTTTCCTGGTTCCCAAAGCTTCTAGTCAAATGCCTTTCACCCCAAGGGAAACCTATGTCCATTTTTGTGCCTAGGTGTACACATATATGTACATGTACTATACATGTGCACATACATGTGTGCACATGCAGATCTCCTCCCTTAGACTATTAGCTCTTTGAGGGCAGGAATTCTTTTACTTTGTTCTTTAAGGATACAGCACCGAGGTGGCACAGTGGAGAGAATGCCACACCTGGACTCAGGAAGACCTGAGTTCAAATGAAGCTGTGTGACCCTGGGCAAGTCACTTAACCCCGTTTGCCTCATCTGTACAATGAACTGGAGAAGGAAATGGCTAACCACTCCTGTAACTTTGCCACGAAAACTCCAAATAAGGTCACAAAGAGTCAGACACAATTGAACAATAAGATACCCGACACATAATAAGTGTTTTAACAATTGCTTATTATTGATTGATTGGTTCATTGAATGATCCAGATGAAGTTTTTCAATTTGAGGAGAAAGAGACAAAACTTAGATGACATTTGGGATTCAGAAAGATAAAGACCAGCTGGAATAATAGACCTAATTTAATAAATTGGAAGTAAACAGGAATACATGTAAAGTTCTACCCTTGAGTTTAAAAAAAAATCCACTTCATAAGAAGAAGCTGGGGAAGAGATGACTGGGCATCATTTGTATGAAAAAGTTCAAGAGATGGCAAAGTGTGATGGAAAGAACACTGGGTTTAGAGTCAGAGGACCTAGGTTTGAATCTTGGCTCTACTACTTCTTACTTGCATGACCTTAGATAAGTCACTCAGTTTTAATGGAGTGCAGAAAAGCTAGAATTATCCTCTGTTCTTCGGTTGTGTCCAATACCTCATGACCCCATCTACGGGTTTCTTGATAAAGATACTGGAGTAGTTCACCATTTTTTTTGTCTAGCTCATTTTACTGATGAGGAAATTGAGGCAAACAGGGTTAAGTGACTTGCCCAGGGTCACACAGGTAGTAAATGGCTGAGGTTAGATTTAAACTCGGTTCTTCCTGACTCCAGCCCTAGCACTTCATCCACTGTACCACCTAGTCACTCCAGGGCTATCCTAAGCTCTATTAAAAACTACCATAATGGCAGGTATACTATAGAGGAAATTTCTGGTCAAGTATGGATTGAATTGTGTGACTTTTGAGATCCATTTCGAGTCTGAGAGTCTGTGAAGCATTAGTATAACCTGTATAACTATAAGTAGTATAAGCAAAATCTGGACTTGTAAATTCTAATTCATCATAGTAATCATGGTGTACAAAATAGACCTCACTGCATATATAGAGTATCCTTGGAGTTTTCAACTTTAGTAGCTTAAAAACCAAGCTCTAGTGATTAACTAAGCTCTAATAGCATAAAACTACACTAAGACTTTTCTTATGGATGCTATGCCTCTCTTATTTTTAATGCAGCCAGGATAACATCAACTTTTTTGAATGCTATGTCATACTACTGACTCATACTGAATTTGCACTACATTAAAATCTCTTTGTCATAGATTAAAAATACATCAAGATCCCAAACCCTCATTTTACAAATGAGGAAAATGAGCAGTTAAGTGACTTACCCAAGGTCATATAATCTTCAATGGCTTAAAGCTTCATTAAGATGTTTCAGTCATCCTGTATATGAACTTGTCCTCCAGATCATGTCCTCCAACCTTGGTGTCCCCTCAGGGTTCTGTCTTAGACCCTCTTCTCTTCTTCTTCTTCGATACTGCTTCATTTGGTCATCTACTCAACTCCCAAGGATTTAATTTCGATCTCTATGCTGACAATTCTCAAATCTACCTAAATTACCCCAAACCTTCTGCTGACCTCCAGTCTCTCATCTGCAACTGCCTTTCTGATATTTCAAACTGGTTATCCAGTAGACATCTTAAACTCAACATTTCCAAAACTAAACCCACTATCTTTTCCCCTAAACTCACTAAACTCATCATATTCACCACCCCACTCCTACTACCATCTGAACTTTCCTATTACTGTAAAGGGCAACACCATCCTCCCAGCTCTTCAGGCTCACAACCTAGGAATCATCCTGGACATCACTAGCTAATCATCATTAGCTCTCATTCTCCATATCCAGTCCGTTAATTTTACTTTTGCACCAAATCTCCAAAACTCCCTGTTCTCTCCTCTGACCCTGGCGTCAATCTAGGGCAGGCCTTCATCACCTTACTCCTGGATAATTATAATAGCCTGTTGGTGAGTCTGTCTATCTCAAGTCTCTCTGCTACAATCCATCCTCTATTTAGCCACTAAAGTGATTTTTCCTAAACCTCAGGATCGACCTATATTACTTCCCTACTCAATAAAACTTAATGGCTCCCTATTGCTTCCAGGATCAAATACAAAATTATATGTTTGACATTCAGAGCCTTTTTTAACATAGTCCCCTCCCACCTTTCAGTCTTCTTACACCTTACTTTCCAGACACGTACATAATCTTTGATTTAATGACAGTGGCCTCCTAGCTGTTCCATGAACAAGTACGCCATCTTTCTGGTCCCAGAATTTTTGCAGCTATTCCCTATGCCTGTAAAGCTCTCTCTCCTCTGCTTCTCCTACTGATCTCCCTACCTTCTTTCAAAACCCAACTAAAATCCCTTCTTCTTCTGGAAGCCTGCCTCATTCCCCCACCTTTTCCTTTTTTTAAACAACAGGGTTGGTGCTCTATTCACTGTGTCACCTAGCAGACCCCCCCCCCCTTTTTAAAGACTGTTATTTTTTCTTCAATTACATGTAAAACTATTTTAAACTTTTTTTAAAATGATTTTTTAGTTCCAAGTTCCCTTCCTTCCTCTTTCTTTCCCTTCTCCATCCTTGAGAAGGCAAGCATTTGATAAAGATTATAAATATACCATCATGCAAAATATATTTCCATATTAGCCATGCTGCAAAAGAGAACAGACTGGAAAAAAATAAAGTTTAAAAAAAGTATGCTTTAATCTGCATTCCAATTCTTTGCCACCACAAAAAGAGCTACTACAAATACTTTATACAAATGGGTCCTTTACCTTTCTCTTAGATCTTTTAGGATGCAGACCTAGTAGTGGATCAAAGGGTAGGCACAATTTTATGATTCCAAGATGCTCTCCAGAATGGTTGGATCATTCTACCAATAGCTCATTAGCATTACAATTTTCCCACATCTCCTCCAACATTCATCATTTTCCTTTTCTATTAGCCAATCTCATAGGTGTGATGCAGTACCTCAGAGTTGTTTTAATTTGCATTTCTCTAATCAAGAGTTGTTTTAGAGCATTTTTTCATATAGCTATACACAACTTTGATTTCTTCATCTGAAAACTGCCTTTTCACATCTTTTGACCATGTATCAATTAGGGAATGACTTGCGTTCTTAAAAATTTAACTCAATTTTCTACATATTTGAGAAATGAGATCTTTATCAGAGTAACTTGCTGTAATTCCCCCCTCCCCTGCCAGTTTTCTGCTTTCCCTCTAATCTTGGCTGCATTTGTTTTGTTTGTGCAAAACCTTTTAAATTTAATGTAATAAAAATTATCTGTATTATATCCTGCAATGCTCTATATCTCTTATTTGGTCACAAATCCTTCTCTCATCCATAGATCTGAGAGGTAAAATATTCTGTGCTCCTTTAATTTGCTTATGATATCACCTTTGATTTGTAAATCACAAGCTCATTTTGACCTTATCTTGATATACCACATGAGATAATGGTCTCCTACCCTATCCCCTCTTAATTCTAGTGCCTTCTCTATGTTAACCATTTCCTATTTATCCTGTATATAACTTGCTTAGCATATATTTACTTGCATGTTATCTTAGATTGAAGCTCTTTGGTGGCAGGAACTGTCTTTTGCCTCTTTTTGTATCCCCAGCAGCCTGGCATATAGTAGGCACTTAATAAATATTGTTTGATTATTAGTGAAGTGGACAATGCCCAGAATAGGGTGACCAGGGCAGTGAATGGCCCTGAGACGATGTCATATGAGGATTGTTCAAAGGAAATGGAAATCATTCAACTGGAGAAGAGAAAAATGAAGGGGGAGGACATGACAACAGGTTAAAAAATTTGACTTAGGAAAAAAAAATTTGACTTAGGGAAAGAAGGATTAGACTTGTTGTTAGTTCCAGAGGGCAAACATAGAAATGATTGTTAGAATTAATGAAAAGGCAAAGTTAAATTTAACATCAAGAAAAACTTTCTAATTATTATAATTGTTCAAAAATAGAATGGATTGTCTTGGGAGTTATTGCCTTATCTCTCACTAGAGGGCTTTGGGTGAGAACTAGATGAATTCTTGTGGGGATGGGTTATAGAGAAGTTTCTTATTCATATTTGGGTTGGACAAGAGGGACTCTAAGCTTCCTTCCAACTGCAAGATCTTTGTCATTGATAAAGGAAATTAGTTTACCATCCACATAGCTGTTAGCTTTACTTTGCCTTTTGTGATATTGTGGCTTTTTGAAAGGTGACATTTAATTTCTTCCATTTTTAATTAATTATGCTGGTGGGCCTTTTAGGAATAACTTTTTTTTTTAGACTGGATTTGAAATATCATTGATGTAGGGAGCTCCTGAGATTTCTTTAACGATGCAAAATGACCAGTTGTGAACTGATACAACCATTCTGGAGAGCAATCTGGAACTATGCCCAAAGGGCTATAAATAATTGCATACCCTTTGACCCAGCAATACCACTGTTGGGGTTATATCCCAAAGAGATCACAGAAGTGGGAAAAGGACCCATATGTACAAAAATATTTATTGCAGCTCTCTTTGTGTTTGCAAAAAACTGGAAATATAAGGGATGCCCATCAATTGGGGAATGGCTGAACAAGTTATGGTATATGAATGTAATGGAATACTATTGTGCTATAAGAAATGGGAAGGAGATGGACTTCATAATTCTCTGGAGAGGCTTATACAAATTGATGCTAAGTGAGAAGAGCAGAACCAGGAAAAATTTGTACACAATCACAGACACATCGTATGTGTGATAACCAGTCTTGATAAACTGGACTCTCCTCAGCAACACACAGCTAAAAGACAACTCTACAAGTCTCAGGATGGAAGGAGATATCTACATTCAGA
>JAQQSV010014297.1:0-12321 GCA_028646515.1 Pseudochirops corinnae
TATGTACACACACACATATACTTATTCTACCTGCTGTGTTCTAAGTTTTTGCCTAGTATCTTGGAAATAGTAGGTGCTTAGTAAATATATATTGAATGAAACTAAATTATCTGTTTCTACAAAGGCATGATAGTGCTCTCTATGATGCTAGGTGGGCAAGGATCATGAGAAACTACAATCTAAGAAATTATCAGAGGTGTAGGTGACTCTTAAGGGCAATGACATGATACCTGGTGAATACGTGTAGGTGCAAGCATTGTGCTAATGATCCCATGCATAATGTAGCATAAAAATATCAAGGTCACACATGAATTGGTAATTAATAATAAATAGATGAACAGCCTGCATGTTTTATTATTAAAATTATTATTTTTAATGCAACTGCCTAGTGGGAGGCTTCCAGCCTATTGGGTAAATCTTCTGTGGGGAATTGTAGAAAGATGAAGACAAACATTTAATAGGATGAGAAGGTTTGGTTAGATTCTGGGCCTGATCGTTAGAGGAGATGCCTACATCAAGCTGATGCTAGATCCATTGAAATGTCCAAGGGTGGTCACTGGACAGCTACATTTTTAATGCAATGTTTGCATCTTTTTTATAAAATGTAAGCTCCTTAAGGACAGAGACTTCTGCCCCCTATTTTTGTCCTTGTTTCCTCAGTCCCTTGTAGGTAGTAGGCACTTAATATCTGTTGAGTTGAATGCACCACTTTTATATTCATCCAGATGTTTCTGTTTTGTTGCTTTGTGTGCTATATTCCTAGCATCATCTATAAAACCATAATTTATTTCAGTTATGGTTTTATAATCCTCCATTTTATAATGCAGTTTATTGCTTTGTTTATACTTAGAAGAATCATGTCTCTCTCAGGGCCCTGAGTTCAGGGACAGATGGTAAAGAGAAGTTACATTTCCATTCTTTGCAGCCTTGGGTAATAAAAGAACTATTGAACCTATAGGTCCAGGTGTGTATCTGGGTATGACCTTTGGTTTCTCAAGCCTGTTGTGAGATGCAGAAGGGCAGAGGAGATGGGACTCCAACTTCCAAGCCAGTATAATGTGGGTTGAAGTTCCACTACTGACATTTCTGACTGTATGACTCCAAAAAAGTAGCACCAGCATCTCTCTAAGACTCTAAGTTGCAGAGAAGGTACCATTCAGTAATGTTAAAGGAAGCATTCTTATTGGGAAATTTCCTCTACCAATGAAATCACAAATTTTATCCCTTTCTCTACCTAGTCTAGGAAAAATATATGCCACTACATTGTTGGTGGTGCCCTCAGACACTGTTCTATTCTCACAAATCTTACTGGAAAAAAAAAGAACTTGGAAATACTGGGTCTCTATTTCTTCTTCAAAAACAGACACTTTTATCATAACTTTCAACCCAAAATGCAGGGTGTCCAAACCGGAAGAGGCATTAGTTCCAAGTATTCTGGCCTAATTTGGCCACATCTGGAGTACTCTATTTAGTTCTAGGCACCTAGACAAGGCATAGGCAATCTGGAATGTATCAGGAGGTGGTTGAAGGTGATAGGACTGGAAAACAGACAAAAAAGGAAGTTGGAATTTTTATCATGAAGAAAAGAAGACATAAAGGGAAAATAATGGCTATAATAATAATAATTAGAAGGAAGATACTACTGATGCTCATGATAATTATTAATAATAATAAATAGTAATAATGCCAGCACTCACATAGAGCTTTAAGGTTTCAAAACCCTGTACATATATTATTTTGTTTGATCTTCATAATAACACTCAGTAGTAAATACTACTAGTATCCCCATTTTACAAATCAGGAAACTGATCATGAGAGAAGTGAGTGACTTGACCAAAAGCAGATAGTCACCAGTAAGACTATCAATAATTGCTTATTAAATGCCTGCTGTATTCTAGGCGCTGTGCAAAGCGCTGGAGACAGAAAGGCAAAAGGAACTCAAAGTCTAAGAGGGAAGAAAGGGTACAAACAACCATGTGTGATCAAGATGTCTATAGCATGAATTGGAAATAATCAACAGAGATGACACTAGAATTAAAGAGGGTTGGGAAAGGCTTCCTGCACAAGGTAGAGTTTTATCTGAGCCTTAAAGGAAGTGAGGGAAGTCAGGAAGTGGAGATGAGGAGAGAGAGCATTGCAGGTGTGAGGGCTAGACAATGAAAATGCCAGGAGCTGAGACAAGGAGTGTCTTGTAGAAGGAATAGCAAGGAGGCCAGTGTCATTGGATCCCAAAGTATGTGAGGGGGTGTGAGCTATAAGAAGATTTAAAAGGTAGGGAGGGTCCAAGTCATGAAGGGTTTTGAATACTGAACAGGAGGATTTTATATTTGATACTGGACATGTTAGGAAAGCCACTAGAGTTTATTTGGGGGGAAAAAGGAGGAGCTAGGGATATAGTAAGACATATACTTTAGAAAGATCACTTTGCTGAGTGAAAATTAGACTAGAATGGGGAGAGATTTTTGGCAGGGAACTTAGTCAGCAGATTATTGCAATAGTCTAGGCACAAAGAGTGTATATACCAGGGAGGAAGCAGTGTTAGAGGAGAGAAGATGTGTGTAAGAAATAGTGAGATATTAAGAAGATAAAATTAACAGGTTTTGGCAACAGATTGGATATAGGGTTGGGTGGGGGAGAGGGGAGAGTGAGAGTGTAAGGAATTGAACACGATACCTGATGGGACACTTAGATTTTTGTTTTGTTTTACCTCAGCAAGAAAAACTATATTCCCTTACCATAACGGGCTTCAACAAACCTTTAGACTTATTTTGCTGATCTCTGTCCTGACATAGTGAGCTAGTAGGAGATAGATACAGAGGTAATTTTAATGAGATAGGTAAAATGGAGTATTGAGTATAGAAAAAAAAACACTTGGCAGGTCTGTGAATGATATATTGAAGGTGAGAGAAATTGAAGGAAAAGACAACTAGGAGGTTATAATGACTTGAACAAGAAGTGATAAGAGTCAGAACTATGGCTGATGGCTGTGTGGGGAGAGGGAAGGAGGCGGATGAGGCAGGTGCTCTGGAGGTAGAAATGACCAGACTTGACAACTGATTGGATATATGGGGTAAATAAAAGTTGAAGGACTGAGAATGGCAATGTAGTTGAGATCACCTGGTTGACTGAAGGATAGTTGTGACCTTCACAGACAAGAGGAAAGATTGGGAAAGCAGTAGGTTTGGAGGGAAAGATAATAAGCTCTGTTTTGGACATTACATTTGAGATACTTTTCGTACATCCAGTTTGAAATGATCAATAGGCAGTTTTGTGACTGGAGTTCTGAGAAAGACTGGGGCTATATCCATCTTTTAGTTATCTGAATAGAGATGATGGGAGATGATGAAGTTACTCAAAGATAGAGTGTAGTGAGAGAAGAGATAAGTATCTAGTATGGAGGCTTAGGTTATACCCACAGTTTTTGGATAAAGATCCAGAAGCACATACTGAGGAGTGGTCAGAGAAGGAAGACCAAGAGACAAAATCAAAATCCAAGAGAGAAGAGAATATCAAGTACAAGAGGGCTATCAACAGTGCTAAGTGCTGCAGAGTTATTGAGAAGAAAGAGGTTTGAGAAGAGGCATGTCAATAGCGGTGATGGTTCAGTAAGCAGTGGATGACCTTGGTGTCTTCAATGTCTAACCAAGTTCCAGTTTCACCAACTTCAGCTGTCTTCATGACTGTCAGAACAAATTGTTCTCATCCATCCATTCCATCAGGGGAAATCTTCACAAGCTTGGTGTAGACATTCCCCTGACTCACAGAAGGGTTTGAGACCTCTTGGTTACCTTCATCCTGTTATAACCCATCTGCCAAAATGGTTTACCAGGGTGTGACCACTCCACATGCTACAGCTTCTTGGAGCCACAGGTATGAGTTGGGTGAATCACATGGACACTAAAGATGGAAACCAGCCCTAAGGGCTCAGCAGCAAAAGGTACTATTAGTCTTCCCTGAACACACCTTACATACAGACAGTAATAATATTGTTATTGATAACAATATCCATTTCTGAAGTTGAAGCATTTAATATTGCCAAGGGGGGAGGGGCAAAAAAATCTGATTTTATGGGTTGTCATTAACAGTAGAACCAATTGCTGAAGAAAGGGTTCTAGAACTCATAGCAAAAGCTGTCATATTGCATCTTCATCGGGAGAGCTTCATGGGATTATGGGTGCAGGGTCTGGGCTAGAAGGATGACAGGTGATCAGGAGGATGCTGCCACTGCTACAGTTCTTTGGGCTTACCTTCCAGATGGTGACAGTTAATCAGTAGTGTTGGTAGGGGCAAAGAAAGTGGGTCTCTTCCTCACAGGGATTGCCCCCCTCAGTTGTAGTTGAGGAACCTGGAATGAAAGCAGCGTCAGTAATCTGCTGTTTGCAAGGCTCTTGGGTTTAGAGTCCTAGGCTGCTTCTATTGGGGAGTGAAGGGAAGTGATGGTTTGACGTGCCTGTCCTTGCTATTTAGTGAGGCTGGCTTGACTTCCCTGTAGGTGGCTATTGGTTAGGATAGTTATAGTTATATGGTTATAAACAGCTGTTTTGTTTTCCTTAATCTTTTCCCCCACTCCAAACTAAGTACTGTTACTTCCTTCCTTCCTTTATTTATAAGCCAAGCCTTATAAGGTTTTGGATCTCCCCTCCATTCTGGTCTCTTATAAAATATGGGCAATTGGACTATATCATCTCCAAACTCCTAAGAAACCTAAGCATTTTAGGCTTCTATAAATATGAAAAGCACCTCCTGCCACATTACTTTTACTCCAGTCTACAGGTAATGTGAGACTGATTCATCCTGTTGCTAATTAGGTTGCTGCTCTTAGTCAATATCCTTAATATACACAAAGGGATCTTTTATAGAGTCTCTGTCTCTGTCTCTCTCTCTCTCTCTCTCTCTCTCTCTCTCTCTCACACACACACACACACACACACACATAGACACACATACACACACACATATGTGTGTATATGTGTTTGTGTGTCTCCTATACCTAGTCTGTTCAAGGGAAGTTAGGAACTATAGAAGTCAGTGGAAGAAGGGAGAGGTGGATGTCATCAGTGTTTGTTTGATGTCCTTCTGTTTCATAATCCCAGCTGATCAGATTAAATTTTTCAAAGTAATTTGGAGTCTGAGAAATTTAAGAAGAAATCAAGCTGAACCTTAGTGCAATTTTTGGGCAAAAGCAGCACAGAAGGACTGAATTAGAAGAGACATGGCAAATACAAGAGTATGAGTCATGGAATTATTGGTCTACAAGTGCACTTTGGAGATTATCTAATCTATTCTCCTTGTTTTCTTTAACCAAATATTAACAGTTGCCAGTAGCTACTGACAATGTGATGATGTGACTCTAGACCCAGAGGTCATCCAGAGAATGTTCATTCTAACTTCTGGGCCCTGATGAAAAATTGGATTAATAGAGATGGAATAATCCATTTTCATGATTTGCAGAGATTTCAGGCTAATCATAGCACCTGGGACAGTGCCATACATGCAGTAAATGCTGCATTATATCTGTCAAATGAAGTTTTTAAATGACATGGAAATTCAATATTCGAAATGCTAGTCTTTTATTCCCTTAACACAATGCAAGATGAAGTTATTGAAGGATCTTCTGTTTAGATGTCGTTTTGATTGATTCTAGAAGTGTATGGATGTTTAGGTTAGTGGAAATTTTCTGCCCACCATTTCTGACATTGTTACATGAGACTTCACAGGATTATTACCAATAACTTGAAACAAGGAGACCAGATACAGCAGCTGTCTTTTAAGTTTTCAGACCCTTCAGACAGCCCTCCAACTTAGTTAAAAGACGTATCTGTTGGGTAGATATTAAGAAATGTCACTTTGTCAAAGGGCATCAAGGTAGCATTTTTGTTCTGTGAGTACTTTGGGGTGTTTAAAGGAATCCAATCCTACCACGAAGAAAACACAGCCTTCATATTTCATCCTGTAATAAAGGACATTTCCTCTTCTCTTTAGCCTCTCGCTTCATCTTTTGAGAATTGTTTTTGTGCTAAGGAGCCCCAAATATGTCAGGAAATGGTGATTAATTTAAATTGCTCAGGGGCTTTGTACCAAAAAGGATAAACCTTTGAAGGGCTAACAGTTAGTGGTAAAGATCAACTTCAGAGTTTATTGTTCTTCTACCTCAGTTATCTAGGCAGAAGGTGACCAAACATGCTGGTGGTACCACAGCTCATTCTTAAGCAAAGTTTTGCGATAAGATCACATATTGAAGAAATGGACGAGATCACAGAGGTCATTTAGTCCAGCCTCCTCATTTTACAAATGAAGAAATCAAGAATCCAGTGTGATTTATTCTACTTCTAAATGTAGGTGATTTTCTAAAATTGTAGCAACATTGTGTGTCTACCTTTGTGTTTGATTTCCTTGCCTGTTTTCCTCTTATTTCCATTTTTTTTTGTTTTGAAAAAGCACCAAAATGACACTTCAGGGGGAATAAAAGAAGCTCTTAGGAGTATAATGCTCCCAGAGGAGACTTACATAATGCAACATTATGAAATAACATGTAAAGACATGACTTGAAATCATAATAATCTTCCTACTCTGCCAGAACCAGTAAGTTCAACTAATAATATTTTGTAATTATTTAGTGATGAAGTAAAAATGTCCCCATTTAAACTCTGTAACAAATCCAAGAAAGAAGTCTATTCAAAGTGTGAAACCAGAGGAAAAATCCTGTTTCACTTCAGTCCTCAGCGGATCCTTTACTGTAGTACCTTGTCTGTACTGTAGTACTTTGTAGTACCATTCTCCCCTCTTCCTCCAACTGTTGCACAGCCACTTTTTTGGGAATTCAAACAAATTTAACTAGGAAAAAACCTTATTTTTCTTATTCCTGTAAAAAAGTTCTTTAAGAAAGGGAGCATTATTTTTCATGGAATTCAGATGCATTTATAACCTAAATGAGTATAAGTGCCCTAAGGCATAATGGAACCAATGGTATAAAGTTGAAAGAAATTTTGGAGACCAAAGAATCACCTCTCTAACAAATAGTTGAAATTCCTTTACCACACTAAGCATGATTTTCGAACTTTTTCTTTCTTTTTCTTTGAATCTTAATCTTTGATAAGTATTTGCCACTGGATCCTATACTTCCCAAAGGTACGTCATATTATTATTCTTTTCTCTTAAATAAGGAGAAGCTATATTTAATGATGACAAGAGCCCGAAGGGTGAAATGCTGGTAAATGTGTAAGAGTTTGCCTGCAAGTTTGGCAGTGCAAATAGCATGTCCACAGGCCTCATGTTTTCAAAACGTACTGGTCAAGTTTGGTTTAATGACTTCTACATAATTATTATCAAGATTTCATTCTTATCTATTTTCAATGTTTTTTAGATAGAAATAGTCCAGGGATAGGTCAATATGCTCCATTATTCTTTCATATTCAGTTCTTTGTATATGCTTTCTAAAATGCATAAAAATACTGTTTTTTATAATTAAATAAAAAGCGTTAGTTCATCTACAGTGTTCTTACTGAAGGCATCTTTGGGACAACTTCAGTAGTGGTCAGCCAACAGGAATGACATCCACCTCATCCCCTTCCCACATGAGTTTTCATTTCTTCTGCTGGATCAAGTCACTTTTTGAAAGTTTTTCATTCTGTGTAGCTTGGAGATTGTGAGTAGTAAGTATGGAAACAGATATTAAAATATTGTTCTTACATTTTGATGGTCATTGTTATGTCCGGATGATTGTAGGGAGTAATTTTGTGGATGATAATGCCCTAGTTCTGGTATAGTTTATTTGTAGCATTTTAAGGATATTTCGATGTAGTGTGGCAAACTTCTGTCATAAAATTCTGACAAATGTATCATGTCTTGCTGGGTTTTCATTATGGCCTATTTTTTTTTCACCTGGAGTAATATATTATACAATTTCTGCCAATCCCTGGTATAATCTGCATTTATCAGTAAGTTTAAACTCTTGAGAGGGAAACTGTTATATAATTTCTAGTGTCAATGACCTCTTCACTTCTTGTTTTTCTCAATATTATCATTTAAAACTAAAGAGAGCTACATGATCTCCAAATCAATGATTAAATTTTAAATTATTTGCTTATTAATCAAAGTAGGAGTCTCAGGGAATTGAAATGGACATGTGGGTAATAAAATAATGAATCTGGAATTTGAAGACATAGAATTAAATACTGCATCTGTTACTTAGACTAACTGTGTGACCTTAAGTCAATAACTTGAATTTTCTGGGTATCATATTCCTCATTTATAAAATGGAGATAATAATATCTCATCTGCCTACCTCACAGGTTTGTTTTTAGCAAAATCCTTTTTAAACTGTGAATAACTATATTGTTATGAGCTTTTATTAGCATTGTTTTAATTAAATATTGTCAGAACTTTAAAGTTAAACTCAAATTTCTTTCATTGAAGTTAAAACCTCACCATTTTTCTTGATTAATCTTTATCTCTGTATATTAGACTATTCCCTTACAATCTGAAAACCTACCTCCTGAATATCACCATCATAAAGTGGTAGAATTAAGCTCTCTACTTCTTTGGCCTCTAAAACACCATGAAACAATAGTTGCTCTGTCCCCCTGATGCCTCTCCCTTGATGAGACTCACGTCTTTGTCCAATGACCAATGAATGACTTATTACTGAAGGAACAGTATTGATATTGCATTTTCTTCCTTTGTAAAAAAGAGGTTAGGGCTCTATGATCTGTAAAATCCTTTCTGGTTCTGGGTCTATGAGACTACGAATGAGCAATAGATTTGGAGTCAGAGGATCTGGGTTTAAATTCTACCTCGTGTCACATGCTACCAGTATGATCTTAGCCAAATCACCTAGACTTTCTTTACCTCAATATCCTAATGCTACATAGTATTTAAGGATTCTTATTTAGTTCTTAATCTACGATTTTATGACCTAAGGAATTCAATTTCAATTAATGAAAGAGGCTCACAGGTTCTCCCCAAAGAAGCAAATGTAGAGTTTCTTTTTTGTACCTAAAGGCAATAAGAAAAATCATCTTTTTGGAGTGATCATGAAAACCAGAAGCAAAAGTCCACAGTGAATACAATTTTAGCTTATTCACCAACTTCTGTTTCAGAGCAATTCCACAAAGAACTTAATCCTTCAAACCGAGTCACCCTATATTTAGTAACCTTACAATGTGCATGGGGGGGGATCATGGTGGAGATGTCAAGTAATCTACTAGAAAATATGAACCAAAATTAAACAAAAATGACAACAACCACACAGAAGAGGCCATAGGTTTATGTACTAGCCAAAGTTTCAAACTTCCCCAACCATAAAAGCCTTCTTTAAAAAAAAAGTTGGGAGATGTCAGACATGGTGAGCATTTAATAATTTAAAAATTAAATCGATTACATCTTAAGAAACAGATTTGGGAGTCAGAGTCTTTGTCTAGTTGGCCATTTCTTTATGATCATGCCACTAATATCCCCTAATTTTTTAGTGAGATAATGTATTTTCTTTGCACTTGATGGAAACCGCTAAGCTGACTATTTTGAATCTTTAAAAAGTAGAGTGTTTTTTGAAAATTGTGTCTTCTTTCTGGAAGGAAAAGCAAAGAAAGATAATTAGATTTAATGTGGAAAACCACATCATATTTGAAAAGTAATCAGCATTAACATCTAACCTCTAAAGAAATTGACAGTTTCTGTTCATCTTTTTCTTTCAGCTAACTCTTCCCTTTATTCTCCTCAAAATAATTTATTTTTAAGAATTTTTATTCTTTTCTCTTATGATATTTTCATTCCTCTCTATTAAATATATTCTTTATTGTAGATTCTTCTTTAAAATAGATTCTTCACTATTCTCATATAGAGCAGAGTTAAATATTCTCATAAATGTAACTTGGGAGACCTTTGGTAACCCTATATACTTTGGATTCACTTTCACTAGGATGTTTTTGGTAATGCTAACTGTACCTACAGCTCAAATCCCATTGCAGTGTATATCTGTATTTCACAGACCATGCAAGAGCTATACATCAAATTACATACTTACTGCAGAATTGCAAAGTAATGCAATGATCGACAGAATCCTCCTTAATTCTCCCAACACACACAAACATTATAAACACATACATGTATTCGTGTGTACAGGCACACACACACACATGTACACACTTGATGTAAGAGCAATGCAACCTCTCCTAGATCCATGCTAGGAAAGTGAACACATAGTCAAAACTCTGTTCCTTGTGAGGATAGATCTGGTGATGAATGAATCACTCCCAGCAGAACTTAATGCTGGTGTGACCAGTATGGGAAGCTTTGGATTTACTGCGGGCAGAATCGTTTTTGCTCACTTCAAGATCATTGGGTTTTGGCCAGAATTCCTGCATTTGGAGTTGGCAAAATAGATCCATCCTTGTTGCCCCTCTCTTCTCAGTCCCTTCAAGGAAATAATCTTTATCTCTGAGCTCTATAAATTGTTTTTCTCAGAAATGGACAGGGAGCCTACACAGGAGACTTTTTCCTCCATCAGTACTGGGAACTCCCATAAACACTTCCTTTGTATTGCTTTCTTTGGTTGAAAGAATTAGAGATGTTTAACCAGGAGAAGACAAGACTCAGGGGAGACATGATAGTGATCGTCATGTATTTGAAAGGTTATCTTGTAGAAGAAAGAGTAGACTTTCTGCTCAGCCCCAAAGGACAAAACCAAGAGCCAATGAATGGAATTTGCCAAAAGTCAAATGTACGCTTAATGTAGGGGGAACTTTTTTTTTTTTTAACAATGAGAATTGCCCCAATGTATATTTGGCTGCTGAAAAAGTATTCAATTACCTCTCGTTGAAGATCGTCAAGCATAGACTGGAGAATCACTTGTCATATGTGGTATACTGGTTTGTGTATCCTTTGGTGTTATAGGTGAGATTCTCAGATGGCCACTGAAGGCCCTTTCAGTTCTCAAATTCTGTGATTCTTCAGATGAGCTCATGCTTCCTCACCCAATCCCTTTGTCTGAGTATAAATGTAATGGGATTCTGATATTCTAAGCACTGGTTCTCAACCTTCCTAGTGCCACGACCCTTTCATACAGTTCCTCATGTTGTGGTGACTCCCAACCATAAAATTATTTTCATTGCCATTTCATAACTGTAATTTTGCTACTGTTATGAATCATAATGTAAACATCTGATAAGCAAGATGTATTTTCATTGTTACAAATTGAACATAACCCACAGGTTGAAAATTGCTGTTCTAAGGCTTCCTGCAAAGCATGGTGGCTCTCTTGCTTCAGTCAGTGTGGACAGGTTTAGATATTAGTCAACTGTTATTGCAGTGACCAAAATCTTTTTTAATTTAGTCACACAAACAACATTTAAAGCACTGTTAAAGACCCTTCATTTTCTAGGGCCATACTTACATTTCAATATTTTTATGTACTGTTGACTTAGAAAGGCTTCATTTTAGCATAGAGGTGACTCCAAGTTCTCCACTCCCAAAGCTGCTCTCACAATACTCAGCAACTTGGAATCAATTATGGGTCTTTATTTGTGTTATTCATATTGGTTTTTTTCCTATTTATTAACTTTTGTTTATTTTTAGTTTACGTCATTCATTCCCACGAGATTTTGATTTACAAATTTTTTCCCCGTCTTTCCCCTACCCACCACCCCAAAACAGTGATCCCACTGTATATCCCCTCCCCCAATCGGCTTTCTCCTGTATCCTCCACCACCACCCTTCTGACTTTCCAGTAGGGCAAGATGGATCTCCCTACACCAGTGCCTATGTGTCTTATTACCTAGTTGCATGTAAATAATAATAATAATAATGATAATGATAATAATATATACATATATATATGTATATTTTTTAACATTTGATTTTAGAACTTTAAATTCTAGATTCTCTCCCTTCATTTCTCGTCACCCACCCCCACTGGAAAGACAAGCAATTCAATACAGCCCGTACATGTGTAGTTACATAGAAGATCTCCACAAAGGACATATTGTGAAAGACTGACTATATTTCTCTCCTTCCTATCCCGCCCCCCACTTGTTCTGTTCTCTACTTTGTCCCCATCTCTTTAAAGAAATGTGTGCTTCTAACGACCCTCCCCCCGCAACCTGCCCTCCCCTCCATCATCCCCCCTCTCATCCCCTTCTCCCCTACTGTCTTGTAGGGCAAGATACCCAATTTAGAGTGTATGTCATTCCTTCCCTAAGCCAAATTCAATGAGAGTAAGGTTGACCCACTCCCTTTTGCCTTCTTGTTCTTTTCCATTATATAAGTTATCCCTTGCCTCTACTATATGAGATGATTAAGCCCATTCTGTCTCTCCCTGTCTCCTCT
>JAQQSV010014298.1:0-12321 GCA_028646515.1 Pseudochirops corinnae
TATTATTATTTTTGACTACATCCAACTAGAACTTGAGATACACAGGCACTGCGGTTGGGAGATTCATCCTGCCCTACCAAAAAGTGACATAGGAGAGAATAGACTGGGGGAGGGGGGACACACTGGGATGGCTATTTTGGGGCGGTGGGTGGGGGAAAGAGAGGGAGAAAATATGTAACTCAAAATCTTGTGGAAATGAATGATGCAAACTATAATAAAATAAAAAAAAAGAATCAGGAAAGAAAAAGAAAAAGAAGAAAAAAAAAGAATAGAGGAGAGGTGCTTCAATCAGTCAGTCAATAAACATTTATTACACTGCTACTGGGCATCAGACTCAGGATATAAATACACAAGAATGAGAAAATCTCTGGTCACAAGAGGTTTATATTAAAAGAGTGGCAGTAACACATGTACCTATATGTACATACAGAATAAACATGAACAGAATGAATTCAAAATAATGTGTACTTTAATTCCTGTTAACTGTCCTTTAATGAGACATGTTTATTGACAAAATGGATGTTGAATCTAGTCATTTGAAAGGAAAATCCTGAAAGATTCCGAATTCAGAATACACCTGCACGCATGCACGCATGCATGCATGCATGCATCCATCCATAATTCACCCATCCATAGAACATGGTCCAAAAAGACAATCGAGAAATGGAAAGATACCCTGTTGAGAGAGGAATGTCAAAAGCGCAAGCAGAAATGTTTCCTTTTTTTCACTAAAAGAACACTCCTGCCATAGTGCTACTGCAGCTTTGCTTGTTGAAAATCGGTTCAGAAACATTCAATACTTGTCTTGAATGATGAAGCTTTGCCTAATCATGTTCTCAAGTCATGCTGCCTCGTTCTCATTTGAGTGAATGATTTGCATATTCTGCCTTGGCAGTAGTTCATCATGATTTTGGATATGCTGTTGGGAAAAGCCTATGTTTCTCTTAGAAAACACCACTCTAGCTTCATGTTATTGGAGGTTCCATCCCATTTACTTATTTTTGTTTTCCCAAAATGTTTTGGTTAAAAAAGAAAAGGACCTGTGATTTCATTGGAGTTGGGAATATTCCTTAAGGAAACTCCTTCACATAATTCAATACCTTCATGTCAATTTAGAGCTTTAAAAAGGCTGCCTGGGGCACTGAGATGTTAAGTGACTTACCCAGAATCATCTCAGCAATATGTCAGAGGTAGGCCTTGAACCCAGGTCTTTCTTATTCTGAGGTTAACCCTTTAGCTGCAATATTACATTGACTAATGCACCAAATCATTTTCTGTGGGAAATAATATTTTTTTTCAGGCTGAACTTCATGGGGTATTGCTGCTAGTTGTGTAACAAGAGCAAGGGAAAACAGATGAATGACCTAAGTGTTGTACTGGTGCTTAAAGTGAGAAGATCTAGAAAAGGGTCTTCAGCATGCAGGAGGGATCTCCTGTAGTGGTTATGGATAAGAATCAGATGAAATGATTGATATTCCTGAAATAGATGTCATTCCCCTACTTAAGAACTTTCAATGGCTCACTATTGCATCTAGGTTAAAATATGAACTTTGCCAATTGACATTTATACCCTTCACAGTCCAGTTCCAACTTACTTTTCAAGACATTTCATATTACCTTCCTTCATATTCTCTATGACCTAGTTGAACTGACCCACATGATGTTCTCCTAATTCAGCAACCTCTTTCCTGCCTTTGTACTGGCTGACCCCATGCCTGGAATGTACTGATTTTTGACTCTGCCCCTTAGACACTTTGGTTACCTTTAAGGCTTAACTCATGGGCCACCTCCAGTAAGAAGCTTCTTCTGATCCCTCAGTTGTTGGTGTTGTACCTTAAATTGTTTTGTATACATTTACCTGATTGCATTTTGAATCCATTAAACAACAAGCATTTATTAAATGTATGTAGTAGGTACTGTTCTAAGAATATAAGAAACAAAAGTGAAACAGTCCTTGCCCTCAGGAACCTTGGAATCCAGTGGAGGAAACAACATATGGACATAAAAGCATATGCAAACAACATGCAAAATGTACAAAGGAGAGTACAGGAAGTAGCTATGCCAGCTCCTGACAGGGAGCCAGTTGTTAAATTTTTGAAGTAATTTAAACCTCAGAAAAGGCAAATACTACAAATCAGGGATTGATTTATTGTTTTGTTGATTGTCTAGATATAAGGAAGTGATAGCAAAAATGTTGATGGTGCAAATTGAACTTAAAAGTGTGTCTTGCATTTTCAGAGAGCTACTGATTGTTAAACATTTCCCAGCACTCCGTAATACCTAAAAAGCATTTTGGAGGGGGTACACTAGAAGCTGGGGTGGGTCATGTAGGGAGCAGGCTTTATGTAGAAAATGGCTGTTTAGCTGAGTCTTGTAGGAAACCAAGTATTCTGAGAGGCAGAGATAAGGAGGGGGTGCATGGGACAGATAGCCAGTACAGTATCAGGGAGATGGGAGGTGGAAAGCTATAAGATGAATAGGCCAGTCTAGCTGGACCACAGAGTTCCAGGCGGAGAACAAAATGTAATCAAGCAACTAGGTGATACAGTGCTGGGCCTGAAGTCAGGAAAACCTGAATCCAAATCCAACTTCAGATAGAGTTATCCCTTCTGCATCATGACTTTCCCCATCACAGTTTTGACATATCACAGGTCAGCATAAGAAATTAAACGGGAATTTTTGATAGCTTTGTGGAAGCTGCAGATAACACACTAAGGCCAGGAGATGATGCAGAAAAAGTTTAGAAACTCAGAAATGCATAAAATATATGTATAGTATTATATAGTATCAACCCAAATTTTACAATAAAATACTATAAACAACCTATAAAAGAAAAAGAAAAAATTCAGACTTCTCTGGTATGAAGGTAGGGCCAAAAAATTTTATGAGGATTTTCCAGATTATGGGGCAGGGGGGAAGAGAGAGTAAAATGCCCCTAAACCCCTTGTGTGGAACAGAGAACTATTTATTAGCTGTGTGACCCTGGGCAAGTAATGAACCTCTGGTTTCCTCAGTTTTCTCAATTATAAAATAGAGATAGTAATAAAATCTACCTCATAGCATTGTTGTGAGGATGGAATGAGAGATTGGTAAAGTTCAGTGCCGGGTATGTTGTAAGTACTAAATAAATGCTCATTCACTCGAGAAAGGGAAGATAGAAAACAAGTTATAAAGAGATTTAAATGTCAAATAGAAACATTTATATTTAAATAGAAATTATTCAAATCAAACATTTAAATAAAAGAATAGAAATAGAATTTTCAAATAGAAAAGTTTATATTGGGGATGGGGAACTTGTGGCCTGGATGCCATGTATGACCTTCTAGGTTCTCAAGTGAAGTCCCTTTGATTGAATCCAAACTTCACAGAAAAAATCCCTGATTTGGATATTTCCTAAAAAGAAATAGGGAGCCACTGGGGTTTATTTGGGAGAGACATCTTCTGGGAAGGAGGGGTTGGAGTAGGGAGACTCCTGAACCGAGAAGACCAGATAGGAATCTATCACAACAGTCTAGGTAAGAGGTGATATAGGACGTAAGCTCTTTGAGAATAGGAACTCTTTTTGGGGTGGGGGGTTGTATCCTTAAACTTTTGCCTAGTCCAATACCTTTGGCATATAATAAGTATTTATTAAAATCTTTTTTCCCCTTATATTTAATTATTGAATTGCTGCTATCTGTACCACCAGAGGTTACATAGCCATTGAATACTGAAGAAAGGAAAGGGTAGGTCCTTGCCATGACCAGAACCAAACATTTCTATGATTCTTGAATTACAAGGGAATTTTTGAGTCTATTACCTAAGGTACATCTCTCTCAATATATGAGGTGTCTGGGATACCCAATATGTGAGTGATGTGATCTAGGCCTTGTCTGGTAGACTGAGAGACAGGGATCTTGATAATCTATGGATGAATGTAAGTGAGAGTGAGAGGCTGTATCTAGTAATTCAAGTATCACTGAGAACCTTCCATCCATTGAAAAACTCCCTACTCATTGTTCTCCAATTTCAGCACTACCCTATCAACATCTTTCTCATGACCTAAAGACTTGCATATGCCAGATATAGTATCTCTTTTTCTAGAACTATATAAATATTGACAATTTTTTACCCTGCAATTTAAATTTTTCTAGACCAAACCCATCCTTTATTTGTCCTCTGGAATTACATCTTAATGTGCTTTCAGGTCCTTGATGAGATTTGAGACACCCTTTTCTAAATTGACACACTTATTTACATACTGTGAAAAATGAATCTTTTCCAGTTAAAATGATTTCTTTTTGAGAAGACAACATTTACTGATATCTCTATATTGTAGGGGTGTCCCTTATTTGTAGGCAGCTAGATGGTGTAGTGGATATAGCACTGGGCTGGAAATTTGGGGAATCATCTTCCTCAGTTCAAATGTGCCCTCAGACACAAGCTATGTGATGCTGGGCAAGTTGCTCAACCCTGTTTACCTTAGTTCCTCATCTGTAAAATAAACTGGAGAAGAAAATGGCAAGCCACGCCAAGAAAACCCTATAGACAGTATGGTCCATGAGGTCATGAAGAGTCAGATACAACTGAGCAATTTAACAACAACAACAACCATGTTCTAGGTTCTGGCATTATAAAGACAAAAAAAACCAGATCCTGCCCTCAAGGAGCTTACATTTTTGGGGGGGGGCGGGGAGGCCAGGAAAGACAACATTCTATATATCTAAATAAATATATTTATATAAATATCTAAAACATAAAATATCTATGTAAATGTTTGAGACATAACTTGAACTCAGTTCTTCCTAACTCTAGGCTCAATGCTCTATTCACTGTACCAGCTAGAAAGTGTCAGAAGTAACATAAGAACCCAAACCTTCTTGCCTCTGAATCTAGCCCTATGTGAATCTTGCTCCATGCTAAGCAGACCAGGAATGCTGTGGAGAGACAAAACTGATAAACAGAAAAAAAAAAAATGAAAACTGTACAAAGACTGGATGAAAGACTGTAATTAGTCTTCTTTCTAGGGGATCCCCAGCATCCTATCCAGCTTTGACATCTCATGAATCTAGATTATAAACTACTTGAACATCAATCCCAAAGCATAGCTGATTATAGGGAATACTTGTGTGTGTGTGTGTGTGTGTGTGTGTGTGTGTGTGTCTCACACATATATTTAGCATATATTTGTAGAAAAGAAAGTAGATCAGTACTGCAGGTTAGTCTAGAATTGTAAATGGGTCTAAGCATTTAAGGAAGAGCCTCCTGAAAGTAGATTTTAAAATGAAATCCAGCTTGCCTGGTGTATAATTAGGAGATGCAATGGGTACAGCAGCAGGCTTAGAGTCGAGAAGATCTGAGTTTGAATCAGGCCACAGATACTAGCTGTGTGACCCTGGGCAAGTCACTTAACTCTGTTTGCCTCAGTTTCCTCATCTGTAAAATGAGCTAGAGAAGGAAATGGCAAACTACTCTGATATTAAGAAAACCCCAAGTGGGTTCATAAAGAGCGTAATATGACTGAAATAACTGAAAAACAACAATACATTCTAGCTTACTTATTGAATGAGTGGAGTGACTTGAGTGACTAGAGAAGCAAGTGAGACAGACAAATGGGTTGAGATTGGTGAAGGACCTTGAAGCTACTGGTCAGGTGTTTATTTTTGAAATTAAAGAAGACACAAAACAGACCCCAAAAGGAGATTTGAGACGTTGACAGGATTTGACATCACTTTTAGAGGCATCTTTGGGCAAAGTAAGTGTGAAGAGGGCAGAGGCTTGCAAGATTAGAAGAGACCCAACTGTGGCTAGAGTACCCTTTATCTCACTCTGATAATGAGCTCTTAAAAACTACCAATATCCAATCTGACTCCAGGGTAGTCACTATTAGTAGAACAGGCAGCAATGATCCTGATGACTGAAGCATTCAAGAATGAATGCAATGGGCAGAATTGCTTGGTGTAGTTTGAGTGTTATCCTCAAGTATTTAAATAAGAGCAAGTTACTCTGATAGAGCTCCCTGTTAGGGAGGATTCTGAGAGTCAGAACCTAGTAGGTCAAAGGCACATCAGTCTTTATTGTTCTAGCTAAGGAACTCTGAAAAAAAAGTAGCCTTTTGAGTTGAGTGCTAGACCAGAAATTAAGATCTGGATTCTATCTCAGTTTTAATGACAACTAGCTGTGTGGTCCTAAGCAAGTAGTTTCATCACTCTGGCATCACTTTATTCATTTGCAAAACAAGTAAATTGGACTCGTTGTTCAGTCATGTCTGACTCTTCATGACCCCATTTGGGGTTCTCTTGGCAAAGATAGTGGAGTGTTTTGTCATTTCTTTCTCCAGCTCATTTTACAGATGAGGAACTGAGGAAAATATGGGTTCAGTGACTTGCCTAGGGTCACACAGCTAGTAAGAGTCTGAAGCCAGATTTGAAATCAGGAAGTTAAGTCTTTCTAACTCTTGGTCTAGCACACTATGCACTGTGCCACCTAACTATTCAGTTTAACTCTTACCATCCTGTTAATCAAGACATTAATTGACTTTAGAGGTCCCAGCTGGTTTATTAGTGGGTACAGTTACAAGTTCAGTGTCTTTATGCCTGTTTTCTTTATTATGGCTGTTTGGATTTTTTAAAAAGAAACCTTTGGCATTAGTTTTTATATGATAGAAACATCTATTATCAACTTCTTTAGACTTTTGGAGCAATCTGTATAGAACTGCCTCCTGCTTTTAACACAATCTCAGCATATCTATTGGGAATATGATAATTCATTTAAGAGTAGGGTATTTACTCTGATGAGAAAACTAGCTTGGATACACTTCCATCCTGTTGGCAGCTCCGGAGGGCATAGAATCTTAAAACTGGAAGAGATCCCAGAGGCCATCAAATCCAATTTCTACTCAAATCAATCAACAAACATTTATTAAGTGCCTACTATATACAAGAAAGACACTGAATTAATCCTGGGGATATACATATAAAAAAAATGAGACAATACCAACCTTCAGTCCATCAATAGACATTAGGTGACTATCATGGGCCAGATACTGTGCTAAGGGACTGAGGATACAAAATGAGACAAAAGACAGTCCTTGCCCTATTACAGTCTAATCAGAGAGACAGCAAGCAAACTAATATGAACAAACTATATATAGGATAAACAGGAAATAATTAAAAGAAGGAAGGCATCAAATTAAAAGACTTTAAGGAGTGTTTATTCTTCTGGGGGAATATAACTTTCACAAGTATGTAAATACAGGACATAGCCTTTCTTCTCCTAAATACTGTCTCCTTTAGCTTTGTAACAGTCAATGATCTTCCCTAAGTAGTTTAGTAATAAATGTACCTGAATCTAGAGGCTGGACTGAGTGATCTCTGTTTCTATGTAGGATATAGCCAGCTGGGTCATGAGGGGGACTTATTCTGCCTCTGACACTTACTAGCTGTGTACCCCTGAACGAGGGTCATAAACCTCTCTCGGCCTCAAGCTCCTCATCTGTGAAATGGGAATACTAATAGCACCTGCCTAGCAAGGTTGTTTTGAAGATCAAACAAAGTAACACGTTTTTACATGTTTTGTGCTTTGCAAACTTTAAAAAGTGCCCTAGAAATGCTAACTCCTATTATGGTAGCAGCTAAATGACCTAATGTATAATAAGAGTGTTGGACTTGAAGGCAGAAGGACCTAAGTTCAAATCCTGCCTCAGTCCTTAATTAATGTGACCCTGGGCAAATCACTTAATCTCTTTGAGCCTCAGTCTCCTCATCCACAAAATGGGAGCAATAATGATACCTACCTCAAAGACTATTGTGAAGATCAAATAGTACACGTAAAATGCTATATAAATGTTACCTATTATCACTATGAATATACTATTGACTACATATTTTATTTTTTCTTATAGAAGGTATGGATATAATTTGTATCTTTATAGTGACAAGACATTTCCTTTCTATTGAAGATTTATGAGGAATTCTTTACATCTCTATTACTAAAAAATGTTTGAGTGAAATGACTATGGTTAGGAGTAATTGCTTTATTGACGGCCTATGTGAAATCTCTAAATGAAATAAAAATTATAAAGCTGATTCTTAAAGGGAGTTTTGATAAGTAAAGTACAGGAGGCTGTTTATTATGTATATTAGATGTAGTAAATGTTCCTAGCCATTTTTAGGGAGAAAATGTAGAATGATTTCTTAATACCACGATGAGTGTCCAAATGAAATATTTAAGTCTAGGCCAAGAAGTTCTCAAGCAGATTCAGAATTCCCTCCTTACCTTATGTTGGAGATAATTTCCCATCTGAACATCCATCTGCCAAGTGTTTGGAACAGACCTGTTCTGTTGGCTGAATATCATTGTCATTCAGTCCACTTGGGAGGGATGTTACTGAGTTTGCCCATCCAGAATGGTTAATGATGGAGCAGCAGCAGATATCAAACCTGGGCCTTCTCCAGGCTACACAACTTTCTCCCTCCCACCAAACTTGCTCAGTCAGCCTTTCTCTGAGAAGGTAATTAATGCTTATTTCCAAATCACTGCTTGATGTAGATTCAAAATGTCTCCTTGGGAAGATTTCATTAAGATACTTAGCTACACACTAGGCCCAACACAGACCAACGGCATCATTCAACAAAGCTGAAAATAGTACGGTTGCCACTCTGATCCCTGGGAAGCACTTGGTCCTTGTTTGTGATGGAATTAGGTCATGGCACGCTATTATGAACTAGGCCCTGGCTGGGGGAATTGAGGAAGACATCCCACTATCATCTTTGGAAAGCATCTAACAGTTGAAGCCAGAATTTCTATTTTGGCACACTTACAAACAGGATAATGTTGTTTCCTTTGTTGTTTCTAATATTCTATGAATTGTCTCTGAGGGGATCTAACATCTTAGGATTTCTTTCCAGAGTTTTATGTTGCCTTTTTTTCTTCAGAGAGCTGAAATTTCAGAAATGCATGTACAATTTTCTCGACATGACAACTGTGATTAGATTTCTGCTGCCATGTAATGTGGGATTTATTCCTATTTGATGGCATGTAGTCAAATTTTCACTATTACTTAGGGACCTCCAGCGCAGAAATGGCAGCACTTCCCAATTAAAGGCTATGTCTATACAGGAAAGAGAAGTGGTCAGCTGAGGCAAACACCTGGACAGTTCAGCCAAGACACCAAGTCACTGAGTAAGAAAGTAAAAAAAAGGAGGGAATTTGGGATCTTTGTTAATAAGATTGGTTATTATATTCATTGGTGGTGTTGGATAGTTGCTTAACTCTCTATGGGAAAATAGAAACATGTTGTGGGCTGATAGTTTATCTTGTCTCAATTTCCACTCCTTTGTTCTGTCTTTATAGATACACTTATAGAACCTTTATCTTATTCATTTTCTCAGACATGGAGACTGTACAAAATCCTTCATTCACCTTGCTTATACTGAAAAATCTGACCCTTCAAAACAACATTTAAAAAAATCACCACATGCATTTGGGAAAAATTGGCGTGTGGTTTATAGTTTCTTCCTCAGCTGTTTTCTGTTATCCTTAGTTCTATGAGATTTTTTTTTCCCCCTTCTACTTGCCCTATAAAGAGACAGTTTCTTTGCCTTTCAGGTTTTTGCCTCTGAAACTGTGTGATTTTGGACAAGTTGCTTAACCTCCCTGGGCCTCACTCAGTTTCCTTAATTGTAAAAGAGGGGTTTGAACAGATGGTCTCTGAGGTCCCTTCCAACGCTAGACCTATGGTGTAGTGGGAGGGCTAGGCCTGGTGTCAGGATGACCTGGGTTTAAGTCCTGTCTCTGAAGTATATGAACTGTGTTACTGTGGGGAAATTGTTTGACCCCTCAGTGTTGCAGACAATTGTCTATGCCTTGAAACTTCAGACAAATTGTCAACTCCCCAAGGTGTTCTCTCACAGCCCTGACAGCAAAGGTCATGTCGGACCAACCCTCTCCCCACCAAAAAATAAAAATAAATCTTTTGGATTGTAGCAGGAGGTGGGCAAGTCAAAGCTATAGTATGGTCATGGTATAACATTGTGGGTGGAAAGGTAGCATCACTATTTTATATTTTTATGTATTTTAAAAGCAAGTTTTATCACTAACTTTTGTTATGTATTGAAATAATTCCTGGATATTCCTCCCCCCCCCCCCAAAAAAAAACCCAACAAAACAAACATCTGGAACTGAAGCTTCCTCTGTGACAAAGACAAATAATTCAGCAAAAGCAACCTCTAAAGTGACTGTATCTGACAATATATGAAACATTGTGTTCCTAGAGTTCCTTGTCTTTTTGCACAGAAGAAGATCACAGGATTTAGAGCTGGGAGGGACTTCAGAAGCTAGCTAGTCCAAATCCTTTGTTTTATAAACGAGGAAAATGAGATCCAAGGACATTTAAGTGACTTGTCCAAGGTTACATAGGCAATATAAAAGCAAGATTTGAATCTAGGTCCTCTGACTCCCAAACCAGCAATCTTTTCATTTTGTCACACTGCCTTGGGTCTAATTTTAGCTAGGTATTGATGGTCCTCAATTTTGAATTTTCTTTTATTTCTCTTATACCACATTTCCCCTACATCTAGCTTCTTCTTCTTTTTATTCCTTATTTTCTCCATCTCCAGCTTTCCTTGGCCTTCCTCCCTTCCTAACTCCTCCCCCCTCCCTCACTCGCCCCCCTTCTCTCTCTCTCTTTCTCTCTCTCTGCTGGGTTATACTACAAGGAGCAGCAAGGCTCAATACAAGATGGCAGGCCCGGTTCCAAATCATAGACGCCATTAATTAAAAACAGCCTGACCTTACCTAACGTCTTCAGGATGTCTTTTAATAACACTAAACTTCCTCCCCTGGTTAATGAGTGCTTCTCTGTAATCACTGGGCAAGCCTACTCGGCACTAACATTACAGGCAGATCCCAGTGTCCATCAGGACTGCAGTTGTTTGGCAGACCAAATCCTTGCTATGCAACAAAGGCTGCCATTGTGTCCCTGTCTATAGCCCCACAGATCTTTCCCAAAGGTCCCTTGAGAACATGTGCACACGTACTTCCATCCCCTGATGTGCTGAATGCAATAATAGCCAGACAACCATGGTAAATTGCTATCACCCTGGATTGTGACCTAACTTTGTCTAGCATGCTCTGAAAGGCATATGTGGCAGCTGGGCTGTGTGTGTGTGTGTGTATGTGTGTGTGTGTGTGTGTGTGTGTGTGTTTGTGGGAAGGGGGAGGGCAATTCATGGTGCTTTTGTCCAAGACTAAGGGTATATGAAATGCCTGATAAAGTGACAAGGTGTCACTGCCTTCACTGGATCAGCAGCGTCTTGGGTCTAATACAGCCACACAGCTGGAAAGTCCAATGATGGCTGAGAAGCCTTGGTTTTGGCGAATTCCCAGTTGGCTCTGAGTGCACTTGAGAAAGTTCCTAGCAATGTTTAAAGTAGCACCTGCTTGATAATCCCAAAAGCAAGTTTTCCCTTTTCCATCATACTGTACATCTGTTATTTTGCTGACATGGAAACTAGGGTAAGAGTTAGATTCATTGCTCTCCCATGAAGTTGATTCCTGCTAAGCTGAAAAGACCTAAGTATGTTCTTGCCGTGATTGTCCCAGCCTCTGGACAGATGAAATCTCTATAAAGATTATTTGGTGTGAGGTCAATAACAAATCTTTTATACCCTCAGGCTCAGTTTGATGAGAGTCAGGAGGTAACATTGAAAACCCTAAATAGCTATGCAAACAAAAGAAGGCACTGAGATTTCTTTTTACAAAATTGAAGTTTTATTGATGCCTTTTATTTTTATACCAGTCATTTGAAATATACTGCCTCCATACCCACCCATCCTTGGAACAACAACAACAAAAGTGGTTAAGCAAAAATACTGACATAGTGGTCCTGACAGTGCATGCAACATTCTGTACCCTGAGCCCTCCACCTCATCGAGGAGAGGAAGGAGATATTTTTCTTCATGGGATTCATTTTTAATTTCTTTTAACTGAGAGAATATGATGGGAAGAAACTATTTTAAAGGTGAGTTTTTCTGTCTTTAATGCATTACTTAGTTGTGGCAAATGGAAACTTTGTACCTAGACATATAAATAAAGGAAAGACAGGTGTAGAGGAATTTTTTTAACAGCTAAATTTTTCATGAATATAAAAGGAAGAGCTACTTTTATGCTGTTGGTTGAGGCTGGGGAGGGAATAATACTAAGTGACTTGAAAACACTTTAATATTGTGGCATGTATCTTAGTCTAGTAGAAGATTCTTTCTGTGAGGCTGTGTTGTGTACAATAAGGTGATAGGAAGGAAGGAATGAAGGAAGGAGGAAGGAAGAAAGGAAGGAAGGAAG
>JAQQSV010014299.1:0-12321 GCA_028646515.1 Pseudochirops corinnae
AGGCTTCCCAGCCTCCCAGGTACAGATAAATCACTCTAGGGAGTCTTCCCAGGTTCGTAGAGTTTCACTTGGCTGATTATCATAGAGTTTCACTTGGCTGTATACCATAGAGTTTCACCAGGCTGACCACTAACTTCAGAAAATATTTCTTAATTATTTCTTGACCATAACATTATAAATGATGATGGACCTTTATTTCAAGGATAAACTTGTGTTCATTAAAAACACTCTGTTTAATTTAAATACAAATTAAAAAAAAAAAAGAAATAGTTAATGGGTGTCATGTTGTAGAAAGAACATTGGCATTAAAACCAAAAAGCCAGAGCTCCAACTCTTGCTTACCCCATTAGTTAGTCCAATTTTCTCATATTTAAAATGAAAAGTTTCAACTGGAAGATCTCCAAGATCCCTTTCTCATCTATAATAATCTATGATTTTATAAATCACCTTTCTAGATGTAACTGTTAAGTTTAATAAATGTACATTGTTGGTTTTATGTGTTCTAAAGGCACATTTTCAAGTATATTTCATGTGTGTTACAAACTGTACTAACAACCTGCAGGGATGTCATGGAAATGTAAAACATTTGGCACCAGGGAAATTTTTTATCTGAACCAAATCCTCACTGATAGTACATGGCAGAGTTGATATGGGTCATTAATAATCTCATTTTGGGAGTATATTTTCTTAAAATTACAATCAAAGTAATTGTGACTTTAAGAGATTTTTTTTAATGTGAAATTTTTTTAGGCACTATAAGACTCTGTCAAGTATTTGTTAATTAGTCTTTGAGTAAGATATGTTTTTTTCATATGAGGAATATGAAGAAGCAGACATTTTTCATTCCTATCATTTTAGAAAATCTCAGCACTGTTTCCCTCCACTTTCCTGTGTTTTCCTATTATGATCCATGCCCCTCCCCTCAATCCTCCTGACCCCCACCCTTATAGGCATGACATCAAACCCCAACTATCCCCAGACTCACTTTCTTCCTGGTCTTGAAGTTTAACCGGAAGGTTGGTCATGGCCACATGACAACTACTTGACTACGTCTTTCAGGATCCTGGGGATCCAACTAAGATGTGTGGTTTAATCATCACTGGAGCTGCTGAGCTCTCCCCAGGCTGGTTCCCAGTCATGCAGCACTTAACTTCCGAATATGAAGACCATGACATCTTCTGTTCTCTGGGCCAATAATCTTCATTTAACCATTCCTCTTATAGCATAGTCTTCTTGTCTCTTGGCACATTTAAGTTTGTCATTGTCCTTCTTTATTTGTATTACCTGGAGCTGAATGGAACATTCTAAATGTGATTTGATCCTATAAAAAGAATGAGTAAATTCTATTATCTTCTCAAAACACTGTGCTTAGATTAATGTAGCCTCATGGAGAAGAGCTAGTGATGTAGTGAACAGAGTCAGAAAGACCTGGAGGGATTCAAATTCTGTCTGTGACATAGACTTAGTTGTGTGACTGAGGACTTAACCTCTCAGTGCCCCAGGCAACTTTCTAAGGCTAAAAATTACAGATTAAATGCCAATCCAGATTATTGCAAGGAGTTTCTCTCTCCTAACCTCTAGACTTTCATGTCCAAAATTGAACTTGTTGGCCTCCATCCTTCTGAACTTTCTGTTTTTGTTCAGGACACTATTGTCCCCTCACTCACCTAGGCTCACAGCCTAGAATCATCCTCAATTCCTCAATCTCTTTCATTCCCCATATCAAGTTTGTGGCCAAGTCCTTCATAACATCTTTTATGTTTATGCCCCCTGCTCTTTTCTCACACTGTAGGCCTTCATCACCCCATGCCTGAACTATTGCAGTGGCCTGCTTGGTTGGTCTTCTTGACTCAGATCTCTACTCCAGTCTATCCCCCACTCAGCTGTGAAATTAATAATCAAAAAGCCCAGATCTGATCATGTTAACCCACTGTTCAGTAAACTCTCATGGTTCCTTATCACTTCTAAGATCAAATATAAAGTCCTCATTTAGCATTCAAAACCCTCCATAACTTGCCACCTTCCCACATTTCCAGTCTTCTTACCCCTTCCTCTCCTAACCCTTCCCTTCATACTCTGTCATCCAGTGACATTGACCTCCTGGCTGTTCCTCAAATTCAAATTCTCCAGACTTTGGAGATTTTCACTGTCTGTTCTTCATTCCTGGAATTCTCTCCCTCCTCATCTTCATCACCTATCTTCCCTGGTTTCCTTCAGATCTCATCTAAAATCCCATCCTTTATGAAAAGCTTTCCTGATTCTCCTTGGTACTAGTGCCTTCTAACTATTGCTTATTTCTTATTTGTCCTGTTTATATCTTGTTTGTACATTTTTGTTTTATATTATCTTCCCCATTGTAATGCCAAGCAAAGGCAACTTCCAAGGTTTGGATTACTAGCAAAGCAAACCCCATTTATTCAGTGACAGATTAAGGCAAACATTCACAGAACAGTGTAACTCATTCCTTTAGCAAGTAAGTCCTTAATTCAATTGTAAGATTGCTCTCCAAACATAAGCAAAGTACATTCATTCGGTCAGTCACAGAGCACAAAAAAGTCACAGGTTTCTCACCCCTGGATCACAACTGAATTACAATACCATCCATTAACGCCAAGCACTTTCTCAAAAGGGGCAGAAAAGCACAAAAGGCCATCCACCTTAAGCTACAACAAGGTTAAGATATCATCACAGCGTTCAATGCCCAAGGAGAGGTCCTGTCTTCATCTTGACCTGAGGCAAGTACTCAGCAATCCCGGTTCCTGGGGAGGCAAAACCTAATAAAGCCACACATACATTGCCAGTGTCCTCATCAAGTCACTCTCTGCCTGCAGAACAGTCCCAGAACCCCTGAAAACACTAGCAAGGCCCTCTTCTAAGATTTCTGTAAACATACAACAAGAAAATCCACCTTCAGGGCTTCTGAACCAACAGCAAGGTTCCAGGACCTCTACAAAGCAGCACTGTCCTTCACCAGCAGGTGAATCTGGCAAAACAGCATCAAAACAGACAGACAAAATATCAGCATCAAAGCCATGCCTCTTCAGTTTTTGGCAGCTCCTGGTGGCAGTTCTCAAAAGTCCTGGGCGGCTCCAACTGGACCTCAGCAGTCCTCTCTTAGCAACTCTTGCCTCCTCTGCTTGGGCCTTCTCTTGGCTTAGGCCTCTCTCCAAATTCACGGCTTTTCCCAGTTCAACCCTCTCTCTTCACTCAACAAGTCCATCCCACAAGTGGGATTCACAAGCTCAGGGTTTTAACACTCAACCTGAAAACCAAGCCAATACAGGGGCATCTCCAAATTCCATTACCATTACATCCATTAGACTGTGAGCATCTCAGAGCACCAATTGTTTTTTGCTTCTGTTTGTAACTCTAAAGTTAGTACAAATACTGGCCATAGCTGGTGCTTAATAAAGGCTTATTAACTAGATGTTTTAAGAACTTTTTCATGTTTCTGGCTCATGTAAAAAACTCTTGTTAAATAAACTCAATTTAAATAAACCCTTGGGTTCAATTGCTAGCTGTCTTTATCATATTTTGTACAGTATTTTAAAAAAAAAAATTCTAAACACAGGACTTTAGATCCATCACTGTTAAATTTCATCATTCATTTTGATTCATCATTTAGGCCTTTTGAAATAATTTTGGGTTTTGCTTCTGTCATCTCTTGTTTTTAAAAGTTATGACCTTGCACTATAGATTTGTCTGCTTCGCAGAGTTATTTGTTGAAATGTTTCAGATCTTATACCAGTCTTTAAAGCCACCAAGTTCCTCCTTGCCTGGGCTGTCACAGAGCTTGTAAATTGCCATCTGGCCCATGTTTCTCCACCTTGTCCATAAGAATCACCAGAAATGGTTTTCAGATCCCATCTGCAAAATTTAAGTGTATCTTTGAAATGAGGCCAATTTGACTTAATTTATTCTTGATAGATTTTTATCAAGGACTAATTGGTATCAAAGTTATTAATTCTTGAAATTCATCTTTTCAACTCTTGATATTACCTTATTTTATACTCCATTTTATCCTTTTCTGGTTTGGTAGTGCCTCTTCTATGCTTTGTGATTTGTAGAAGTAATTTTGAGAGGCCACGTCTACATTTTTTTCTCCAGTATCCATAAATGCAGAATGTATGCCTCTGCAAAATCAAATCTTCTGAGACAGTTAAATGTTTTTATATTGGTTCCTAACTTATCTTGGACTTCAATTACCTCTTAACCATGTTTTTATTACCTATTTCAGTTTGTAAAGTGTTCTTGGTAAAGGAGACAGAAACAATAGTAGGACTTTTTATTCTCCCTGTCATCTTCCCCAAGGGGTCAATCTGTCCTTTCTTATTCTCATTCCAAACAACTTTTTTTTTAAAAAAATAGACTTTTTTTTTTTTCTGGCTCTACTATTTTTAAGATTTGATTCATTTGGGGCTTTAGTTTACCTGATAAATCTTTTTTTTTAATTTTTAATTTTTGCTTTTTTTGTAGGGCAGTTGGGGTTAAGCAACTTGCCTAAGGTCACACAGCTAATGCTAGGTGTCTGAGGCCAGATTTGAACTTGGGTCCTCCTGACTTCAGGGCCAGTGCTCTATTCACTGCACCGACCTAGCTGCCCCCCTAATAATTCTTTAGAACCATAATTATTAATTTTGGTGCTAGGTAGAGAACATGAAAAACACCTTCTTTGTAATTTATCATGTGAAAATAACACAAGGAGTAAAAAATCTATTAAATGGCAAATAGATGTGTTGGAATACTAGCTTGCAAAAGAAGAGACCCTGGATAGTAGCAGCTCTGTCATTGACTCAGGGAGGAAGAGTGCTGTCTAGTAACTTCATATTTTAACTAATTATTTTTGCTAATGAGGTACTAAGCTCATGTTGAAAGATTATGGGTGCTGTCAAAATACAAGCAAAACAAATGTAATAATTACACAATCTCTTCAAGTGTTTATTTCACATGTCTGTGCCCTCTGGTTGTGGATGATCTGAGGAAAAAACCTCAGTCATTCAGCTAATGATAGGAAACTTATTTGTTCAAAGCTGTACTCTTATGTTACTTTGAGGTTATATATTCCTCTCACTTTACCTGTATGTTTCGTTATGCTAAAAAAAGTTTTTACAGCCTACTGTTATTTTGAGGACTTAACTCTTTGTTTTAATACAGTCACATGTGCTTTTGCTTTATAGTTTCTTGTTAAGACTGAGATTTATGTTATGATTTTATTGGCTAAAATAGCAGGTGTTCCTGATAATCACTAATTTAAGTCATAATTTGAATGGCTTGTTTTCTGCAGAGTCACTAGATGAACTGACTGAACTAGTTGTGAAACTGTTTTCAGAAGTAGAGAACAAAAATGTCCCATTACCAGAATTTCCAGAACACCCCTTCCAAGAAGAGCATCTTAGGGTGAGTAAATATATTTTTCTCTTAGACATGAGATTATAGGAACTTGTCTAGCGGAGAGTAGAAGAAAGGTATCTCTTTTTGTACTATTATTTATAAAGCAGAATTTGGGTGTATTTGATACTATGCTGTAGTAAAAGTAATTGTATTGAGTGCAGCATGAAGAGAGTTCAGTAAATTGTAGTAGTTATTTTCCAGTGCCAAAAGTTTGAATTTTCTAACAATAATAACTTAACAATAATAATTTAATGTGATAAAATACCTTTACTTATATAATTTTATTTGATATACACAACAGCACTGATGAAGTAGATGGTAAAAACTTTATCCCCATTTTACACATGAGTAAAACTAAGATCCAGAAAAGTTGTGACTCACCTAAAGTGATATATATCTTGTATAAGGGATGGAACTGGGACTACAGGTCTCCAGATCTTTTTGTCCAGTGCTTCTTTTGATTAATGAAGCAAGTTGAATTGCAAAGAAATTCTACAAACACAATATCTCATTAATTTTATTCATTTTTTTTCAACTTATCTAATATTTGGTTTTCCCCAAAATTTTAGAATCATACAAATAGTCTTGTAGTCGATGAATATTAGATTCAGTGAGTTTTAGCTAGCCTAATGTCTCTGTTTATTTTCAGCAACTTTACAAGGTTGTACCTATTAAGGACATTAGAAATCTATATGTTACATTTCCTATACCTGATCTTCAGAAATATTATAAATCAAACCCTGGTCATTATCTTGGTCATCTTATTGGACATGAAGGCCCTGGAAGTCTCTTATCAGAACTCAAATCAAAGGGTGAGTCTCTTGGTAATAAACTTTTAGATATTAATTTCCCAACATGTGGAACATCACTGTTGGTAATTTTGCCAGTCATTTCTTTCCCAAGATTTCTATCAAGATTGCTTTGATACTTGACTAAATTTGAGATGTGATCTTTGGGGTTGGTAGAGTGTGAGAGAGTGTGTGTGTGTGTGTGTGTGTGTGTGTGTATGTATGTACACATACACACACACACACACTATACACACACATACATACATACATAATATATATTTTTAAATTAGTGTTCATTGATGGTTTTTGTTAGCATCATCAAAATTTCCCTCAATATTCCTTACCCATCTCCTCTCAAAAGAGTCACTCTGTATTGTTAACAGATGATGTTTTTAAAGAAAAAGGAAGGGAAGGCTAGGTGGTCCCGGTGAATAGAGCACCGGCCCTGGAGTCAGGAAGACCTGAGTTCAAATGTGGCCTCAGACACTTGACACACTTACTAGCCATGTGACTTTGGGCAAGTCACTTAATCCCAGTTGCCCTCCAAAAAAACCAAAAAAAAAAAAAAAGGAAAAAATTGTCAAAACTAATCACAGAAGCTTGTGAAAACATTGCGGATACTACACTCAGTCTCCCCCTTTTTCAAAGGGGTGAGGTGTCTTGTGTCCCCTCTTTCAAGCCATACTTATTCTTTATATTCATTTTTTGATTGTGTTGTGATTGTTTCCGTTTATATTGTTGTAGTCTTCGTGCACATGAATCTTCTTGCTTTACTCTGCATCAGTTCATCTAGATCTTTCCACACTTATTTGAATTCATCATAGTTATCATTTTTTACAGTCTAGTATATTCCTGTATATTCATTTTCTACAATTTATTTATCATTCCACAGTAGATGGCAAAAATTCTTTGCCATCACAAGAAGTGTTGCTATAACTATATTGATGTATATATGGTGACTTTCTCATTAATGACTCCCTTGGGTCATAAGCCTGTTAGTGAAATCTCTCTGTTGAAGATCATAGACACCTTAGTTACTTTATTTGCATACAGTAATTTCAAATTATTTTTCAAAATGATTGTATTGATTGGCAGCTCCACCATTATTTTACCAGTATTCCTGTGTTTCTACAGCATTCTTAGAGGAGAGTATTTTTGAATGTTTGCTTTCTTTTTATTGTCTTAATTGGATTTAGTAGCTAAGCCTAGGGATTCAGGTTTTAATATTTTCTCCTACCTTGAAATGAAAAGAAGATGGAATGTAAAAGGTGAAACTCATACAATGCAATGTTGTTTCAATGAAGTCAGTAAGATACAAGGTAATTTTTTATGTGTATGGAGTGAGGAATGAATAAAATTATCGAAAAAATAGCTTGGCCTGAGTTGTAGCACTGGGCATAAAGTGTGTGTGTGTGTGTTTCTGTGTGTGTGTGTATTCCTTGGATTCAATTGAATTGATTCTAGTCAATATTCTTATTTATGTTGATTTATTCAGTACCATTTTATAATACACTAGTATAGGAACAGAAGAGAAAGCAGAAGATGTGAATAATCTAGATTTGGAAAATTTAGCCATTTTTTGTTCTCTTGACACCCTGAAAACTGACAGAATAAGGGTTTGTTTTTTTTTTGGAGGGGGGAAGGCAGGGCAATTGGGGTTAAGTGACTTGCCCAAGGTCACATGTTAAGTGTCTGAGGCTATTTGAATTCAGATCCTCCTGACTCTAGGGCTGGTGCTCTATTCACTGTGCCACCTAGCTGCCCCCAGAATAAGTTTTGATTGTGAGGAAGGTGAAGAGAGAAGGAAGGGATGTTTTGAGTATAGGGTACAGCTCCTGTGGACAAATTTATACAGAGAGAAAGAATGTGTGTATGCATGCATGCCTTTGTGCATGTATGTATATATGTATGATGTATACTAATAACAATGATGGAATTTATCTACATTGAATGCAAGAGAAGAGGTCACATTGATTTCTTTTGTGCATTGCAGGTTGGGTAAACACTCTTGTAGGAGGTCAAAAGGAAGGAGCCAGAGGTTTTATGTTTTTCATCATTAATGTGGACTTGACTGAGGAAGGACTTTGTAAGTATTCTTTTTTTTATTTTTGGAGGGGGGAAGGCAAGGCAGTTGGGGTTAAGCAACTTGCCCAAGATCACGCGGCTAGTAAGTGTTAAGTGTCTGAGGTCGGATTTGAACTCAGGTGCTCCTGACTCCAGGCTGGTGCTCTATTCACTGCGCCACCTAGCCGCCCCATGGACTTTGTAAGTATTACACTATTTGCTTTTTGGTGAAAATTTATGTTACATGGTTTATCTCTTTTTACATTCTTATTCCTTGAATATAATTTATATTGCAAATCTATAAGCTCTCAAATTTCGATATTTTACATGTTCACATTTCTGATTTTCCCATGTAACTTGGCCCTCATGTCATAGGTATTTTTTTTAAACTTGTAAATGAAAACTATGACAATTCTTGGAAAATGTTAACTTATCTTTCCAGTCTGAAGTGGGGCTGGTATGTAGCCCATGTTCTTAACTCCTTTCCCTTTTGCTTCTCATCTCCTTATGCTGGTATTCCTGGGGCTGCTGCTCCTGTAGCATCTCCTTTGAAACTTTATTGATTCCACTGGCCCAGAATGCCGCCTCACAGGAGTGCTTGGGCCCGCCACAAATCGCTGGGAGGTGAGGACTTCATTTCTAAGAGGGACCATATTCTACTTGCCTTACTTTACCTTAGGAGTGGGCTCACGGATTTGAAGGATACAAGGACTGAACGATTTTTAAGTGTGCCCCTTTTTTCCAGTACATGTTGAAGATATAATTTTGCACATGTTTCAATACATTCAGAAGTTACGTACAGAAGGACCTCAAGAATGGGTTTTCCAAGAGTGCAAGGTACATTTGTTTCACCAAATTTTTTTTAAGGAGCTTTTCTATATTTTACAAGCAATACATGTGAATTAATTTAGATTGAAACTCATCAGTAACCCAGCTGAAATTTGAAATTGTTTTTTTTTTTTCCCTTTTCAATTTTGAATAGTGGTAGATGAGCTATAGTGTTCTCTAAGCCTTGTTGTTAGTTACCAGAGGCCCTATTAGCTTATAAGCTTCCCAAGGGGAAAGAAGGAACCAAAACCTCCTGTCAGAAGAAACCTAATTTTTCCTTAATTGGTACCTCTCTATCCCTGTGTTTCTGTGGCCTAGCTATAAGTCACAGTACCATTGGCAAATATAATAATTCTCTTAGTCTGCTTGATAAATATTTAGTAAACTTTCAGGACCTTATGTTGAAAATCAATAAAAATGTTTCAGATAACCAAAGGGGATAGCTTTTCTTTTTATCTCAAAATTTTATTACTAAAATGTGCCCTGCCCTTAAGAATAATTTTAAGTAGTAATGCTTGGAAATAGTCTGTTGTATTATTTATTGTATGAAGCAAGTGATGTTCATGCTTTAAAACATGTGACTTCATTTCGAAGTGTCCCTTTTGAGATATTTGACTTAAATTAATAAAAACCATTTATTTTTAATGTGAGAGACATCTTCTTTCCCTATGCAGAATCTTGATCCCTGGAGTCAGCTTAGACATTAGCTTCTTTCTTTTAACAATTGTATTAGAAAGGCCCTTTTCTTGGCCCACCAAAATCAGATTCTGTGCACCTAGTACATTCTGCGTGATATTCTATTTTCTCACCACATTTTTGTGTAATAGAGATCCATTTTCATTCAACTTTTTCAGTTTTGCATTTTGTTATATGTTCTATGAGGTGAGCAGAGTTCTTTCAGAAATTTAAAAGGTTATTTTCTCATCTCATTTTATGTGTCTTTGCTATGTTTCCTCAAACACATGTAAAATTACCTTAGACAAAAAAGGATGATACTCATAAAATTTGTAAAATTTAAAATGCAATAAGAATCAGAATACTATAGTAGACTATTTATCAGAGTAGTTTTGCTGTGCCTAATTGGATTAATTTTCTGTTTTAGGATTTGAATGCTGTTGCTTTTAGGTTTAAAGATAAAGAGAGACCTAGAGGTTATACATCTAAAATTGCAGGAATACTGCATGTGAGTAATATTTTAAGAATTGTGTGTGAGATATTTTGGAGGGAATTGGTATATTAATTTTGATGATTTCATTTTTTTTCTGATATTGTATTTGAAGGGATTTATGGAAAAGATTTTATGAGGTAGTATGAAACTTTTGAGTGACTATTCAGTATAAAACTTTGGTGTTCAGTAAATTTTTAGCTTTCTGTAGTTTGGTTCTCTATATTCTTCTCAGAAAAAAGTGATTTCCTGCTGGCTTTTTTTTAAAACTGGATACAAATTTCAAATTTTCCATATAAAAGTTTTATATATAAATTTAAAATAAATATCAGAGACAGTATGGCCTAATGGTTAAGAGAGCTGGCCTTGGAGCCAGGAAGGCTTGGGTTCAAGTTCTGCTTCTTGATGCCTAATGGCTGTGTGAAACTGACCGAGTCACTTAATCTGCCCATGTTCTGGGCATCTGAGACTATGGAATTACAGAGAAAGGGCTGACCTGTGTTGTAGAAGGAATTTCTGTATCTGGAAGTTGCATATGCCAGTGAAATCACAGCTTCCGTACCAGTTCCTATTTCAAAAACAAATAATCTGGAACAATTGGAACTAAATCCCTTGTTTTTGTTTAAAAAATCCTAGAATATGTGTGTAGCTTGATTCCCATGTTACCAAGAGTTTGTGACCAGAAGTGAGATGGTGTTATGTCACCTTGTAACCAGAGTGGCCTAAGTCATCATTCTGGGAGCTATGTATTCTTGTATCCTTGAGCTACCAATTAAATATTCAGCTGCTTATCTCAGGCAGGTCCATGATCTTAGAAAGACATATGTCTGAGTTCACCAAAAAGAATAGGAACATTTTCAGAATGGTTACAATTTATAAGAGCTCTAGTATTCCCAAATTATATAGCAACATATTAAGAACCTTCACGGAGGAGGCATGATCCAGGTGAGGGAAAGATGTCACCTGGCAGAGATTTGTGGTGGTGAGTGGGAGGGAGGAGGAAGGAGAGCAGGATGCTGTTTCTTTCCGGGCCAGAAGGATGGTGTGACCAATGGTATGACATTGGGAGAGGGCAGAAATAAAGTAAGGATATAGTAAGTAAGTGATCCAGTTTGGCTAAAATGTAAAACGCGTTCAGTAGTGTGAAACAAAGTTGGAAAGTAATGCTGGAGTCCTATGTAAGGGACCTTAAATGACAGACTAAGAAGTTTGTACTTTATTCCTTAAGCAATGAGGAGTAATGAAGTTTTTAAGTAGGTAAGTGACACTAGGCTAATTAATTACTTGGGCCTCAAGATGAAGATTGGATAGAACATGGGAGAGTCAGGAACAGGAGAGACCAATTAAGTATCATTACAACAGTTTGAGAAAGAGATTATAAGGGTCTGAAGCAGAGGAGACAAAAGGAAGGGGCTGCTATAAAGGAGGCTGTAGCAGTAAATAGGATTTGGAAACCGATTAGATGTGGAGAAAAAGGAATAGTCAGAAAATGGCTTTAAACTTTCAAGTTTTAGTAACAGGGAAGATGCCAATATTACTAACAGAACAAAGATGTTAAAAGAAGGAAATTTTGAAGAAAAGATTAGTAATTTGGTAGAAATCTATTTCATGCTAATAAGTCCTTCTTTATGGAAAGGACATCAAGAGAATGAAAATTATACCTCCTAGGAAAGGTTTGTTCAAACAAAACCTCTCTGAAATTTGAAATTCAAATATCTCTGAAATTTCAAATATCTGGACCTGCTGCTCTAGTCCAGGACTGAGAAAGAAATCAGTCACCTACTCTTTCTTCAGTGCCAGCACTGACATTGGATCCAAGATCAGGTTTTTTTTTTTTTTAATTTTATTGTAGTTTGCATCATTCATTTCCACAAGATTTTGAGTTACATATTTTCTCCCCCTCTTTCCCCCACCCACCGCCCCAAAACAGCCATCCCAGTGTGTCCCCCCACCCCCAGTCTATTCTCTCCTATGTCACTTTTCGGTAGGGCAAGATGGATCTCCCAACCACAGTGCCTGTGTATCTCAAGTTCCAGTTGGATGTAGTCAATAATAATAATAATAATTGCATATACACACACA
>JAQQSV010014300.1:0-12321 GCA_028646515.1 Pseudochirops corinnae
TTTTTTTTTTTTTTTAATCTCTGTGGGGCTCAGTTTCCAGAAGGGAATGCTCTCTCCCAAATTGCTGTGGTCCTCCCAGTTGTCATAGCTCTCAGGAAGCTGCTGTGTCCCTTTCCCACTTCTGGCTCACTGGATAAAGAAGACCCACAGGACCAACTCCCAAGACCGCGATCCAGATCCAGGCCACTCAACGCGAGAGTACTTGGCCTCTGAACAATTGCCCGGTCCCCCTGCAGTCTGCAGGCCAAGGGTGCGGAAGCTGCAATGCAGAGGTGCGTGCAAAACCTCTGCCTTGCGCTTTCCAGCCCTAGAGGCGTTTTGGCCAGACAGCTTTTCTCCCAAGACCTGGCAAAGTTTCACTGATCTAGTTCTGAACACTGCTGCAGCTGCTGCCAATCCACTCCTTTAATCCTCTCGTCCAGCCACCCCCGGGGCTCAGCCAGGGCTTCAGGTCAGGCTGGTTTCGGTTCGCAGTGCTGATATGGTTCCTTGTAGCTGAGCTGACTTGAGTGGAAAGTATATTTGTGTGCATTTTGGAGTTCTAGGATTAGTTTAGAGTCATATTTTATGCATATTTTAGGGTGGCTATGTGAGAGCTGCAATATGTTGCTGCTCCTATGCCGCCATCTTGGCTCCCTGAATACTGCATTGTTGATACAGAGAGGTGAACAGGCACAGAATCCTGTAGTAGGCAGATTTTGTCTGAGTCTTGGATGAAACCAGGGAAATGAACAGATGGAGGTCAGGAGACAAAGCATTTCAGGCATGGGGGATATTAAATGAAAAGTCATGGTATCAGAGATGGAGTGATATATGTAAGCACCAGCAAATAAACTAGTTGTATCTCGATCTTGGAGTATGAGGAAGGGAGTAATGTATGCTCAAAAAGAAGAAAGAAGCTAGTTCATACAAAAATTTAAATGCCAGAAAACTTTCATCCTGAAGATAAGAGTAACTAACATGTATTGAATAGGGAGGAGGGGCAACTTGGTTTAGCTTTAGGAAAACCACTTTGGCAGCAAAGTGAAAGAAAGACTGGAGGTTAGAGGGAAGAAAACTGATTAGAAACCCATCGTAATAGCACAGGTGAGAGATAATGAGAGCTTGAAGTAGGTTGTCAGCTGTGACAACAGAGAGAAGAATGTATGTATTAAACATGTTGTGAAGAATAGATATGGCAATACATTTGGTATATAATATCGATGAAATTTAAGTGCTGAGCCTGACACTGAGGTTGTGATCCTGGGTGACTGGGAAGATGGTGGAGGCCTTGAAAGCAACACATAAGTTTGAAAGAATGGAGGTTTTTAAGGGAAAGATAAAGAGTTCTATTTTAGACATATTGGATTTAAAATGCCAGAGGACATCCAGTTTGAGAAGTCTATCCAGACATGCTGAAATGAAATTTAATAAATAGACCAGGATGAATATGTATATTGGTTGCTCAACTTCACAGAGATATTATTGAATTCATAGAAGCTATAAAATTGTCAAGTAATATATTATATAGGGAAAAGACAACAGGACTCAGAATAGGTCTTTGCATTCATGGCCATGACATGGATGAATATCCAACAAAAGAAAATCCTTAATGTCTTGTATCTATTTAATTTTTGTGTTTATTTCAGGGTAGCATTTACAGTGATAATTTCATCCATCTTAAAGTGTGCTCAAGAGTTTTCCTATCCTATGCAACACATGGAGATGCTACTTTCTAAAGGTCAGACCGAAATATATTAAAGGAATCTATCCTGTGATTAATTCAAAAAGTAAAGACAGGTTTGCAGCTGTGTTTTTTTTTTTCCTGTAGGGAAGAGGGAATAAGGATAGGAGGGGTCAGCAAGAATGGAGTGAGCCAAAAGGAAGCAGGAGGGTAGTTGATAAATTGTGTGAAGCATCAGGGACATGCGCTTATCTCTAACCCAATTTCACAGTTTCACTGTGTCTGGATGATTTATTTTTTTGAGCGATAACCATACAAGGCTCTTTTTTGTTTTGCAGTCACAATGGATTTGTCAGTTTGATTGTTTCAATTTGAATGTTGGCCTATATTCAAGACTGTGTATAAATAAGAGGCATCGTCCAACAGTACCTTAAGGGAAAACAGAAAATAAATTTGCATGTATCTTCCCTATATTTCAAATCTATCCACTTTATCAAAAACTAAATTCAACACATATGAAAGACTATTAGTAACCTACGAAATGAATGTTCATTCTCTAAAACAAAACATTTATTAAGCACCTAACATGTAAAAGTTACTTTTCTATAGTCTCAGATGGATGTGATACAAACATCAAATGGGAAGGATATTATCCCTCTCCTCATGGTGTTCTCATGGTAGAAGGGGATATGTGTACAGATTACTGAAAATGCTTCCAAATGATTATTGAGTAAATTTATCTTACTCAGAACTTACTCTTGAAATTGTTACTGATTTCAAAAGAATTGTTAGAATATCACAAATGTTTGTAGAAGGGTAGACTAGCAACACATGAAATGACGGCTAATCCTATAATAGGATCAACATGTCTAAGCACAAATTTTCATTAGTTTACTTGGTAATCTGTTTAAGGAATTTATATATTTTTGCCAGATGTCCCAGTAATGCCTTGGTTTTGCAATGGGATAGAGTGGGACAAGTTTGAATTAAAGTTAGAAGGCTCAGTTTCAGATCCTGGCTCTGCTGCTTACTACCTTTGTAAACTTGGGCCGGTTGATTAACTTCTTGGAGCCTATTTCCCCATTTGTAAGTTGAGGGGCCTCTAGGATCATTTCACAGGTATCATCTGTTGCCCTTGCTTTCATTATCCAGAAACACTAGTAAATGAAATTGTAAATGGCCTGTGTGAAGAGAATTAAACCCATCATCTCAATTCCTGTATCAAAATATCTTGTGTCATCTAGACTCTCTTATGGTTCATAAGAAACAAGAAAACCCTGTGTGTGTGTGTGTGCATGTGTGTGTGTGTGTGTGTGCGTACACATATGCAAGCTTCAATATCCGAGAGAGAGACAAGTGGGATAGGTTTCTCTACTAATTAAAATAATATGGGAACCAAGTCCACGTATTATTTTATTTGCCTTGTTGATGGTTCTAAGGGATTTTCCAGTCAAAAGTATCCAGAATGGCCATCTGTGGGTCAGATTATTGCCCTGCTTTTACAGTTCACTTAGACCTCATGAAAAAATAGAACAAGAAAACACAAGGGTTCATCTCTCATCATCCAACATATCTTGTTTCTGTAAAACCAATAGTCAGAATCACAGAATGACCAATCCATTCATACTATTTTAATCATTAAAAGTTTAGAGTGGACTAGCCACTTCTTAGGGTTGGAGGGGAGCAGGGAGTGAAATCATGAAATCGACTTCATCTGTCAGTACATCTCAAGGCTAATTTCCTGGTTTTAATCTATGTTGCTATTTTAGGTAGCAAACTATGTCTTATGCTACCTATAAGAAAACAAAAAGTAAAATGAAGGATGAATATTTTGGCCATATCAGATAATCACAAGTTAGCTTAACAAAGATACTCAATTTACTTTCAACCAGTCCTTGCAGTATTTGGGAAATTGTCCACAATATAAGTATCTTACCTGGTGATAGTTTTTTTTCCCCCACCATTAAAGTATAAATCTGGACAGAAATAATAAAAAGAAATCATCCCTTAGTAAAGGGCAGCTGTCAAATGATTACTTGCTTCTTTTGATCAACAGCCAACACCAAAATTATTGTCAAGGGGGCAGTGAGGCAATTCTGGTATAGTGATTGCTCCTTGCAGGGCCTAACCTGTTATAGTATCAGATTAAAAGTTGGAAGTGATCTTAGATGTCTTCAAATCCACCCCCAGCCTCTTTTTATAAATGAGAATACAAGCACAAAAAGGTCACTCAGGCTAAAATGACTCAGGCAGTTTTCTGAGTTCTCCCCAATTGCAAGTAAGGACTATCTACTTTCCTACCTTTTAATAAATCAGGCATCAAATATTAGCAATAATTTAATTGCTCTCCTTATCCACTTTATTGTAGCAGTAATTAATAGATTAAAAATACTGTGGGTTACCAAGAAGATCATTCAATCACAAACAGCCTTCTTGAAAGGGAGTGAAGGGTTAGGACGCTTTTGGATAAAGATGAATTGGATCTCAGGGTTAAATATTCATTATTAATTTGCAAAACTATAAGAATGATTATAAACCAATATGTTAGTAAAACATATGTTTTTAAAGTTTGGAAGTACTGTTATGTGAGCTATGAATTTCCTTGTACAATATTCCTTATGTAGTAGAAGGAGCAGTGGTTCTAAAGACAGAAGACCTAAGTTCAAATCCTGTCATTGCTACTTTCTAGCTGTGAGACTTCCTCATATCATTTAACCTACATGAGTCTCAATTTCTTTATTTTAAAAATGTGACAGTTAAATAATATGCCCTCTAAGCTGCCTTCCAAATCTCTTCTTCTTCTTCTAAGATCCTATGTGGAATTCAGTGTCATGATGTTAGGTGGGAATTAAATATGCAGATGCAAAAGGCCTTTCTAAATTTAAACAATCTATCAAGGACTATGAAAAGTATAAAACAGCACAAAATTCAGAGAGATAATTAGAAGGGAAATTGCTAAATATGGACTGTGGAAACAATAGCAACTGAAAATAAAACTTTTATTTCCAAATGTACCCACACACACAAAAAATAGAAGATAATATGTCCACTGGATAGAGATATTAGGACTGAAGAAAGAGGACACTAATTACTATGCGATATCTGGGTAATGACATACTTAACTATATCCTTGTATTGATCCATACACCGAATATACATTAAAGTCAGTGGAAGTTGTTTGAAAATCAATGGGGCACTATGTCCCTTAACAAGTACATATTACAGGGTGTATGCATTTATCTTCTAAGCTAGCTCAGGCTACATAGTAATTATTTGGGTTTTGCTCAGTATAATTACTATGTAGGACTGGAAAAAAATCAGTTTCACAATGAAATTTCACCCAATATTCAACAACAAATAGACTCATTTTTGTTGTTAATGGTTAAAAAATATTTTCAATCATAAATTCTATTTGTGCACAAGATTGCACATCCAAAGCATTCAAAAGTCAGGCAGTGAGGAGGTATGCAGTGAATAGAATGCTATATCTGAAGTCAGAAAGACCTAATTTCAAATCTGCCCTCAGTCATTTACTAGTTGTGGGCTCCTGGATTCCTCAGTCAACTTCTATCTGCCTCAGTTTCCTCATCCATACATAGGAGATAATAATAAACCTATCTCCCCATATTGTTTGAAATATTTTTAAAGCACTTAGCACACCATGCCTGGCACATAGTAGGCACTATATAAATTCTTATTCCCTTTCCTTACCTGATCATACCACCCAGGGCTGTATGATAATAATAAAAGGTGATGATAATTTGTAAAGCACTTAGCAAACCTGAAAACGCTATGAAACTACTCTCTGCAGGATGATTTCTGTAACTGAACAGGAAAGCTGTGATTTGAACTCAAGTGAATAGAAGAATATCACTCTGTTCTCCTAGAGAGATACATGGACACATAAAAATAAATTTGTTAGGCATTGCTAGGCTTCTTTTTAATTTGGCCTCATTCTCTGAAATAGAAACATAGTCCTTCTTTGAAGTTAGTGAGGATAGTAATCTAAAGAGTATCATTTGAAAATGCAATTGACCTATAATCTCATCAATTTGAGGACTTCTTCCTCTCTTGTGGATTGCAACACTTTCTTGCCTAGTGGTATTATGGGATTCTTCACCATGGCTTTAAGTAAATACTGCATGGGAGAGCTACCCAATATTTTTAAGATTTCCTTGGGTTCTTTAAGTATTTCATGGAATGGAACTTTTAACTATTAGGACATGAAATTGGAATATTGCTACTATTCTTATACTACAAAGAGATCAAATAGGAAAAAAGGGTCCATATTTACATAGACATTTATAGTAGGGTTGTTTTTATCATTATTATTTTGTTGTTGTTACAAAAATTTCTGGAAGTAGAAGGTGCCCATGAGTTGGAGAATGGCTAAACAAATTGTGATATACGCATGTAATGTAATTATTTTATGCTTTAAAAAAAATGACAAAAAGGATGGCATCAGAGAAACCTGATAAGACTTGTATGAACTGACACAAGGTGAAATGAACCGAAGCAGGTGAATAATTTATACAATAACAACTTGTCAACTTTCTTCAATTAATTAATTATTCTTTTATTTCTGTAAAGAGTATTTTTATTTGATTTGATAAAATGTTCTGAGTCTGCCATGGTAGATTAGCATCTATATACTTTCTCCATTTTGTAGTTATTTTGAATAAAAATGCTATTTCTATCTTCTCACCAATCCAGTTACCTTTCATATTTTCAGACGGCCAAGGGGAAGGAAATATGGTGGGTATCGATTTTGAAGATTCAGCATATTGCCAACTGGGTACCCCATGTGAGAACTGGTATAGAGGATATCAAATATATGTATACTCTTCTTCACCAATACGCAGCTGAAATTGTTTTGTCTTTTTTTTGAAAAGTGATTTTCTGATAGCTACCTATACAGCTATGGAAAAATGTTAAAGGGAGGAAAGAATCGTTCCATATGTTTCACTTTGATTCATGAATAGATCCCTTAGCACTTTCAATTTAGAAAACTAATATTTCATAGACACCAGTAGCACATTCAGTCTGTTACCCTTTATTTACAGCAAATGACGGTTTTTCTAAATAAATAAATATATATACAACCCACACTTATAACTGTACATATACACATATATATGTATGTGTAATATAATTTATAGACATGCTATTTATACACATATCTGAAAAAGTTAGATATATATACACATATAAACACATACACACATACACATACATTATATATGTATATATATACATATATATGTATGTATGTATATCTACCTGTACATTGCTAGTGAGCTAACCATATAGAAAAGGTTGGTTCTTTATTAGGGGAGATAATAGACTAACATGGTATTGATGTCAATGAAGTATTAAATGTCTTAGATGAAGGTGATAAAGGATCAATTTATATATAAAAGTTGAACACCTGGAATGATTCCTTTTTCCCTTAACCATCCATATCTTTGTATGTAGCTATCAGAAAATCACTAGTCTTTTAAAATAATAATAATTTTATCTGTATTTTGATGAAAAACTGCAAAATCTCAGAAAATGATAGGCACAAATAATGTTATGATATAAATGTTTTGAAAATTAAGGAAAATGAATTCTGCTGACTTTAAAATATTCTCAAAATTATTTGGTCCTTTTCATAAACCCAGTCTTACCCCCTGATTTTCTACACCTAATGTCAGTATCAACAAAATTTTATCAATAAACAAAGTTCAATATTAATTAAATAATTTATAATTAAAATTCCTATTAAGTCTTATAGTGATGATTGAGTTTTATTAGTAGTCAAAATGCTTTGCACAAAATATGAGAAAAATATATACCTCGTTATTGAGTTTTAAAAGATTATGAAAATAAAAACAAACATAAGAAAAAAAGTCTACGGAGTTATTCATTTAGATACAGAAAAAAAAAGTTAGCAGAGATTCTCACAAAACAAGTTCCATGTACTGCAGTTGACAAATCTGTCTGCAGCCATATAATTTGTCATTCAATTATCAGTATGCTTGTTAAACTATAAACCAGATAAAATGATAGAAATTGATTCCAATAACACTTACAGAGTGTGAAGAGCATCATGAAGAGAGCTGAGGAAATAACTCGGAGCAAAGCTATCAAGAGCTTTCTATTAAAATTATATAGAAGGGAGAATGAAACAATTACTGATAGTAGATTTTAGATCTTGTAAATTTTGTAAATAGAATAAAACACTCCCTCTTTAAGCTGAATACACAGAAGAGTAGGTTATATTCTAGGATTGATATTCAGTCATTTCAGTCATGTTCTACTTTTTGTGATCCTATTTGGGGTTTCCTTGGCAAAATAACTGGAGTGGTTGGTCATTTCTTTCTCCAGCTCATTTTACAGATGAGGAACTGAGACAAACAGGGTTAAATGACTTTCCCAGGGTTACATAGGTAGGAAGTGTCTAAGGCCTTTTTGAACTGAAAAAATGAATCTTTTCAACTTCAGACTTTGCACCCTATCCACTACATCACCTAGATGCCTAAATCTTCAGGCAGAAGGTGATAAAGTGACAGTCAGTGTCTCCAAGAATTCCTTGTTCAAGTACACCCCAAAGGAAGTTCATTTGTAACATGCCTAAGGTTGAAATAGGACTACTCTACTCCTAATGACCTGAATTCAAAATGTTCATCTGAATCCAGGTCCCTACTCTCTAATTGTTCTCCTCATAGATCCCAAGCACATTCCACATCTTTAAATATGTATTACAAAGATGATGTAATGACAAGCACTACTATTATAACCACTGTTGCTAATGTTCCTGCTGCTTGTTGCTGCTACTATTAGCTACATGTTTTTATAATGCTTTAAAGTATGAAAAGTGCTTTACGAATATTATCTCATTTAATCCTCTCAACAACCTGAGAGATTGGTGCTATTATTATAACTATTTTACTGATGAGGAAACTGAGGAAGGCAGAGGTTAAATGATTTTCCCAGGGTCACACAGCTAGTATCTCAAGCCAAATTTCAACTCTGTTCAGTGTTTTATCCACTCTGCTAATGCTTTTACTCCTGCTAAGAACACATTTAGTTCTCAAATATCAAAATACCTTGTGTCCTTCTAAGTCCAATTCAGTCCTTACCACCCTTTACCTATCCTCCACAAATCCTTGCCTAAGGCTGGTTCATTCCAGCAGCATACTTTGAAGGACTCCCTCTCTAAACACTGTTTTGACTCCAAAATTATATTTTATTGAATTCCATCTTATTCTAACTAAATTTTAATGTTCCAAGTGATCTTGAACCATATCTTAAACTTATCTGTGTTCCCCATGGGATCTAGCAGTGTTAAATATATTATAGGTGCTTTATAATTAATATATTGATTAAGAAATGGACACATGACATGGCTTAGATCTAGAACTATTGGATTATGCTTTTGTAGGCTCATACTAAATGACTTAGGCAAATTTTATATCTTGAATTACACTGAATGACAAAATAAGTAAAGATGTGGTAAGAGAGCACATAGCTACCCTTGATGAGTTCATGTCCCTAGACCAATTCAAAGCATAACCCAGGGTACTAAAAAACTTAGAAGCCAGCAATTTTGAACTACCATCAATGATCTTTGAAATAATGAAGAATAAAATAAAATAGGTGCCACAAGACTAATGTAAGGGTAATGGGCTAATTTTAAGATGGGATAAAGGTAAATTTTTTAAATTGCAGGTTATATTTTCTGTTAAAGTTCCCAATTACAGATTAAGAACTTAAGACAGAATGAGTTGATCACTATGAGCTATCATGTGCTCATTAAGATCAAGTTATACCAAAATTACTTCATTTCCTTTCTTTAAAAAAAAAAACAAACGTTTATCCAATTTACTAGACTTATAGATCAGAATGAAACTGAATGACAAAATTCCTGTGGTCAAAACTGATTTCTTTGGATCAGAAGGAATATTTTCATATAATCCAAAATGGAAAAATGACCAGATATAAAGTGTTTGATATTAGATTTTTATGGCGAAAAAGAATTGATTGATTTATAGCAGATTTCTTCCCTTCCAACAGTTAACTACAGCTCAAAGATAGAAAACTTCCATTGTTTGCATTATTTACCCTCTATCACAGTGGCTCTCAACCTTCCTAATGCCACGACCCTTTAATACAGTTCCTCATGTTGTGGTGATCCCCAACCATAAAATTATTTTCGTTGCTACTTCATAATTGTAATTTTGCTACTGTTATGAATCATAATGTAAATATCTGATATGCAGGATGTATTTTCATTGTTACAAATTGAATATAACCCACAGGTTGAGACTCACTGCTCTATCAGAACAGGTCCCTTGGTACAGGCAATGCCTTTCCACTCTATCTTTACTCCTCAATCAGGGTTGTCCAAGGTGATCCAAGTCAATCCCCAGCAAGCCTTCAAATCCAGTCTAAGTTCTTACAGAACTTCCCCAAGTAATGAATGGAATTGATTCCTCTACTCAGTGGTTCTCAACCTGTGGGTCGTGACCCCTTTGAGGGTCAAACGACCCTTTCTCAGGGGTCACAGGGGTATCCTAAGACCATAGGGAAACAAATATTTCTGATGGTCTTAGGAACCCAGACACCACTCCTCTATCCATCTCCAAGTGGGTCTGTTCACATGCAGATACTCCCACATACGAGTATTAAAGGTCACAACATTAGGAAGGTTGAGAACCACTGCTCTAGAGTGTTTAAAAAACAGAGAAGAAATACTTAACTCAAAGACCATACAAAAAGAGACAATGGGTTAGATATATCCTATAGGTAATAGTTTGCTGACCCACACTAGAGGATTAGAAGAGATCTCTGTCCTTGACCTTATTCTGTCAACAGCATTGACTTTGATGCAAAGTAAGATATTATACTTTGGGAAAATTGTGGATGACGCAAAACTGAGAGGAATAACTAAAATACTCAGTGACAGCATTGAGAGACCAAAAAGTGCTAATATGAACTGGAATGAGAAATGAAATCTATTAAAACAAAACTTAATCAGAAAAATTACAATGCTATCCCTGGCTTTCAAAAGAATATAACAACTGTATGATAACAAGATAAAGATATGCAGCTGACTGCTATTAAAAAGATTCATGTTACAGATGATAGATAGATAGATGGATAGATAGACAGACAGATAGATATGTGTGTGTATGTATATGTGTGTGATTGTGTATGTGTGTATATATGCATATATATGTGTGATTTCCCTCTACCAAATCATTACCTTAGTCCTAACTCTAAAAATAACAGATTTCTTAGACAGAAATCTTGAGTTGAGTAAAATTGTTATAAGTATGAACTTGATAGAGGCGCAACTACTGATAGGAAACTAAAATGAATGGAAACTATGAAGAAACAGGGATGTATAACTGTATTTTTATTGATCAATTCTGTCAGTATCTAGAACAGTACAGTATAATATCTAGAATCTGTATTCAATGAGGTTAAAATTCATAGAATATACCTAACACCTAAGATAATATATTTGGTCTACATATATTAGACCTAATATTTAGTTTAAATAGTAAATATACTTTGCCATTATGTTTGCCCACTGAAGATAATGGAGACCACATCTAGTATCTGTTGAACCTTTACATGCCAAACCTAGGAAAACATCAGAGTGTTGAAGAAAACAGGAGATAAGCATATATTAAACTCTCATTATGCACAGTGCACTATTGTGGGAAAGAGTTTAATTATAGTTCTTGGCCTTGCAACATCTCTTATGGCCACTTACTATTTTATAATATGATTGAAAAAGCACTTATTGAATACTTAACATATCTGATCATGGCCTTTGAAACAAAGACAAAAATGAAATTATTATTCATCTCAAGTATCATATGTTACTGGAGGAAAAGAACATTTACATCAATAAATAAATATGAAATACATTTAAATAAATTAAAAATATTTTGGAGGTGGAGGAAGATTTAATAACTAGGGAAAACAGAAAAGAATCTTAGGGAGGGTAACACTTGAGCTGACCTCTTAAGGATCTGCAAAAGATGTTGGTAAGGAGAAAGAAATTTAAAAGCATTGGGCAATCTTTTGCAAAAGCATAAAAGTAAGAGATGAAAAATAAATGATGGTGAATGACAAGGGAGCATGTTTAACTAGAAAATAGTTATAATGTGGGGTAATGGAAAATCAATCTGGAAAAATAGGAGTTTAACTTTGTCCTGGAGTCAATAAGAACCCATTGACACTTCTTAAGCAGATGTGGCAGGGTTAGATGAGTGCTTTAAGATTATTAATGTGGCAGCTGGGTGGGGGACAGATTGCTTGGGAGAGTTTCTGTATACAGGGTTACTATGTGTTCATTCAACAAGCATTTCCCAAATTCCTACAACATCCAACAATAGGAGACTGACGCTGGATTCCACATGAAAGGTGACAAAAGCCTCCAATAGGCTGGGTGTGATGTAGGTAGAGAGAAGGGAATACGTGTGAGAAATGATATAGAGATAAATTCAAAAAGTCTTAACGTCTGATTGGATACAGAGAGTGAGGGATAGAAAAGTGAAGCTTGACTAAGTTTGGTAAACTAGAAACATACTAGTACCCTCAATAAGAATAGGAAATTAGAAGAAAGGATGTATTCAAGAAAACACACACACACACACACA
>JAQQSV010014301.1:0-12321 GCA_028646515.1 Pseudochirops corinnae
TTCCGGCTGACTGGATAATGAAGACTCCAAGACCGAGGCCCAAGACGATGATCAGGATCAGGCCGCTCAACGCGAGAGCACTGGTCTGAAAACAATCGCTCAGTCCCCCTGCTTTTTGCAGGCCGAGGGCGGGAAGCTACAACGCAGAGGCGGGTGCAAAAAAATTTTATGTAAAATGTAAGATGTATGCCTAAGATTATTACTAGTAAGTGGATAGTTCTTAAGAAAGATTGGAGCAGATTGGAGCAGACCTGAGTATGATATGATTTTTAAAAGTGAAACAGTTTAGGGACAGCTAAAAGAGTAAATATCTTATCTAAATGAGTTATGAGAGAAAGAATTGACAAAGAGGCATTATGTAGGTAAGAAGGGCTGTTAGTTCTGGAAATCTACTTACATTGGGAATGGGTTCAAGAGAGAACAATGCATACAAATCTAGAAGAGTATACAAGTCTTCTAAATTCAGAAAGAAATAAGATACTAAGGGAATAGAAAGAGGGGAAAGATAAGGGAGGGATCTTTAGATGGGAGGGTGAGGCTATATGTTACAGGGGCTACAAAAGTGTTTTTAGAATAATGGGAATGGGAGGATAAGGGAAGGATCCTTGGGCGGGGTAGGTTAAGTAATAGGAGGGCAAAGTAGTAGGTAGAACTAAAGTAGAGGAGTCAGGAGGGATAGGAAATAAGAGATGTTCAGAGACATAAAAACAAAGATCAGGTGTAGAATACATTAGGGCAGCAGTTCTCAACCTGTGGGTTATGTTCAATTTGTAACAATGAAAATACATCCTGCATATCATATATTTACATTACGATTCATAACAGTAGCAAAATTACAGTTACGAAGTAGCAATGAAAATAATTTTTTGGTTGGGGGTCTCCACAACATGAGGAACTGTATTAAAGAGTCAAGGCATTAGGAAGGTTGAGAACCACTGCGTTAGGGAAAAAGGAGCAAGGGTTGTAATCATGATCTCGGACAAAGTTAAGGCTAATATAAAATAGGGAAATTACACTATGTGTCAACCATATTTGTCAATATTGTTTTGGACTATTTAAAACAACTAGACAGTATAAGGTGGGAATATTTCTGTGGTATGGGAAATGAGTTGGTGGATTTGGAAAAATATGAAAAGACTTGGACTTATAAAGGAAGGGGTTATCCACTCTCAGAAACAGAGAATAAATATGTATAGTATGATTTTACATAGATGCTAATGGATATGTATGACTATGATTATCATTATCTAAGTATATGTGTATAAGTGTATGTGTGTTTATGTATATATACATATATTTGTGTATATGGCTATAGGTGTATGTCTATATGTGATATATGTGTGTATAGTTGTGTGTGTATATATATATATATATATATATATATCTGCACATATGTATGTATAAACATCTATATGTTTATATGTACACAACATACACAGACACACACATACGTATATTCACATTTAATTATAACCTTCTAGGGGTACGGTAGGAAGGGGCAGGGAAGAACATAGTAAAAAGTGCACTGTAGAGAAAAAAAGAAAACTTACATGAAGCAAATAAAAGTTGGACAGCTGTCAACACAACATGTAATGTTTATTATATAGGTGTCCTTGAAAAAAGTTATTGCTACATATTTTGAATCTTCTCTCATGTTCTGTTGTGCTTTTTTCTCTTTTCTTACTTTGTATTATTTTCATTTTAGTGTTTCTTTTTTTATTTCTTACTTCATATTTAAGTTTAAAACAAAAAAAATGCCAAAAAAGTGTCTGATTTTGTTAGTTTGAGGAATCTTTATACCAACACAAATAGTGACTTTTCATTAAGTTTATGGATAACTTTCAAGGAGTTGCCTGAGACCCAGAAAAGTTGAATAACTTGCAAGTCAGTCACCATGCCAAGAGCTAAAGAATGAACCTAGCTTTTTAAAAGTTGGATTTGAATCATGGCCTCCCCTGCTTTAAAATCCAACACTCTATCTAATATAAATATACTCCTTCTCTAGCAATGATTTTTACCTATAAAATCTGGGTACTGCTGCTTTTGCTACCTACATCGCAGGGTATCCAGGAGGAGGGCACTTTGCAAACTACAAAGTGAGTTGTAAAGGTGAAGGACAGACTGTTTACCTTTTATGTAAAATGTAAGATGTATGTCTTAGATTATTATTAGTAATTGGATAGTTCATAAGAAAGATTGGAGAAGACCTGAGTATGATACAATTTTGAAATGTAAAAGAGTTTAGGAACAGCTAAAAAAGTAATTATCTTATATAAATGAGTTATGAGAGGAAGAACAGACAGAAAGGAATTATATATAACAGAGGCTGTTAGTTCTGGAAAGCTACTTTCTTTGGGAATGGGTTCATGATACCAAATACTGGTTAGAACAAATTCTCTAAGGTCTGGATCATCAAGGAGGTATAGATTCCAGTATGCTTATGTGTTGATTAGAGTCCAGGTAGGGCGTTAATGTTCAAACTATGTGGAGAGTAGACCCATCCTTTTTTGTATCCAAGCATGTATATTCTGGCCATGGTGTACTCCAGAGAGAGCCTCTATTTTTCTGAGGATCATTAACAATGATGCTTAGAAAGATACAGTTAATAATTGAAGCCCAACTTGGGGAATGGAAGGAGGAAGTTAAACCATGGGGACCAATGTTTATTTATGCTTCCTTTCATTGTCAACTTGTAATGACTTTATTCAGGCTACATGCATGTATATATATGTGTCAATACATACATAAGTGCACATATTTACACACATATGCACATACATATGTGTATAGACATGCATATGTATATGTGTGTGTGTGTGTGTGGGTGGGTGGGTGGGTGCATATATACAATTTTAAATTGGTGTAGAGTGTGTTCAGGTAAAACTAGTACCTCTAATGTGAAGACTGCTGAGTCCTTTTCATGGCTGCTTTCCACCTTTGGTGTACACCTGATGCACCTAACTCTCACCTGTGGCTCCAAGAAGTTGCAGCATGAGTAGCAGCTCTACCTAAGTAAACCATTTTCACAGATGGGCTAAATCAGATTGAGGGTAACCAAGGGGTCTCAAATCCTTTGGTGAGTTAGGGGGGTGTCTACCCCAAGTAAGTGAAGACTTACTTTGGTGGAATGGGGCAGATGAGAACAATTTGTTCCAATGGCCATGAAGGCAGCTGAGGCAGACACTGTGGAACACTTAGAGCTTAGTTAGACATCAAAAACACCAAGATCATTCAATACACCTTAAGCCATCACCAGTCAGTCATCCTGACTGCCCTGCCATTGGACTGTGATAACTCTGGAAAAGAGTCAGGCTGATAACTTCATGCAACTCTGCCTCACTTAATCCAATTTAAGCATGAATCAAAATATATCTCCCATACCATTTTACCCATCTTAAAGCACTGCGCCAACAAACAAGTGATGAAACAGCAAGTGTGGATACACTGGCAGCTGTAATCACAAACCTGCACATGGGCAGCCCAGGCCATAGCGTCGTCTTCTTGCTGGAAGCAACTGTGGGATTCGGGCAAGCCCCTGGGTGTCTAGGCAGCCTTTTAAGGATCACATTGCTCACCTCCTGGTGTGATGAAGGGATTAGAAAATGTGCCCTAAAAATTGTCTCCTTATTCAACCCTGGCCTGATTACTATAGAGGATGTGGATCCCATCCTGTAGCAGAAACATAAAAAATGTACAAGAACTTCTGCAAAGATGATTCTACTCACCACTGGTCATGAAATGTGTGCACATTTACAGAAAATACAAATCTAGTAGTCATGAAAGATGAACAGCTCTTGTGAGAGAATTCAGCAGATTTCCTATCCAAATAACAATACTCAGTGAAACAAGACTGGCAAATGAAGACAAGCTTACTGAAATTGGAGCTGGATACACATTTTTCTGGAGTGGCCACATTTAAGGGGAATGTCATGAAGCTTGTGGAGTTTCTGCAATCAAAACTAATCTCGTCAACAAGCTCATATGCCTACCAAATGGAGTGAATGATAGGTTCATGACAATACATTTGCCACTTGCAGAAAAATTCCATGTCACCACCATCAGTAACTGTGCTCTCACCATGAGGAACCCTGATGATGTAAAAGAGAAGTTTTATGAAGACCTGGAGACCCTTATGATCAATATGCCAAAAGAGGACAAGCTTATAATTCTGGTGGAGTTTAATGCTACACTAGGCTCAGACTACCAAACATGGCAAGGAGTTTGAGGGAGGAATAGAGTTGGAAAAAGGAGCAGTGAAGTTCACTTCCTACTGAATATTTGTACATCTCAACATCAACACTATCTTCCATTTGGATAAATGAAATAAAATTTTTGGATGCACCCTTGTAGCAAACATTAGCATTTAATAGACTATGTGATTATAAGGAGAAGAGACAGACAGGATGTGAGAGTAATGAAGGCAATGTGTAACATAGTGCTGGACTGATCACAGACATCCCTTCCAAGCTAAATATTCACATTCAAAAAAAGTGGCAGGGGAGATAGAGCCAAGTTGGCAGGGTAGAAGCAGGAAAACTCCATGACCTCCCCCATAACCACCTCAAATACCTATAAAATATGACTCTAAACAAATTTTAGAGCTACAAAACCCAGAAAGTGACAGAGAGAAACAAATCTTCCACTGAAGACAGCCTGGCAGGCAGACAGGAAAGCTCCATCACAGCATGCTGGGAGCTGAGCCCAGCCTTGCATGAGCTAGTGGTTTTAGCCCCAGAGCAACACTGCTCAGCAGCAGTTGGGATGGACTTGGGGAGAGTAGATCACCAGCAGCTGTGGTGGTTTCCAGAATTATTAACCCATAAATGCTAAAGACAAAGCAAAAAGTCAGAGTGGGTCTCTGCTAGAACTGAGGGGGATGGAGCCAGTCCAGCCACTGCCCCCAGGCAGATAAGCAGCAGAGGTGCTGCAGGGTGCAGCCACTTCCACGGCTGCTTCAGAGCTTGTGCACTGCAGATCTTAGGGGGACCAAGAGACCATTCAGTGGGTAATCAATCTTGCTTTAACTTGCTTTGATCTGGATTGCTAGCTTGAGTAGAGGTCCAGGGGTGTGTGACCAGTGAACCAGACAGTGTCATGGCTGTATAGAGAGAATCCAACTAATAGCTCTGGAAGATGCAAAAACCCCAGTGATTTGAGACATCACTCCTTCCATTTTGAAAGCAGAGTTCTATTGTGGCAAAGAGCTCAAAAGTCAAATAATTGAGTGGCAACATGAGCAAGCAAAGGAAGAAAAACAAGCACAGCTATCAAACCTTAGATTCCTTTTTGGGGACAAAAAGGATTAAAGCAGGGAAAGGAAGGAAGACAATGAAGTCAGAACTCCTGTGTCAAAAGCTTCCAAGAATAATATGAAATGGTCACAGGCCATGGAGGACCTCAAGAAGGACTTTGAACATCAAGTAAGAGAAGTAGAAGAAAAATTGGCAAGAAAAATGAGAATGACGAAAGAAAATCATGAAAAGCCAATCAACAATCTGACTGAAGAAAATAACACTAAAAAAATAGAATAACTCAAATGGCCAAAGAGGACCAAAAAGTCAATGAGGAGAAGAATGTCTTACAAAGCCAGATTTGAAAGATGGAAAAAAAAAATTCAAAATCTCACTGAAGATAATAATTCATTCAGAATTAGATTGGAAGCTAATGACTTTAAGAAAAATCAAGATGCTATTAAACAGATCCAAACAAATGGGAAAATAGAAGCCAATATGAAATATTTCATTGGAAAAACCACTGACTTGGAAAATAGATTGAAGAGAGAAAATTTTAAAATTATTGGACTACTGGAAAGCCATGATCAAAAAAAGAACCTAGAAATCATCCTTCAAGAAATTCTCAAGGAAAATTGTACTGATGTTTTAGAACCAGAGGGCAAAATAGAATTTGAAAGTATTAACAGATCACCTCTTGAAAAAAATCCCTAAAAGAAAACTCCTAGGAATATTATAGCCAGGTTCCAGAGTTCCCAGATCAAGGAGAAAACATTACAAGCAGCCAAGAAGAAACATTTTCAATATTGTGGAAACACAATTAGGGTAACACAAGATCTAGCAGCTTCTACATTAAAGGATGAAAGGGCTTGGAATAGAATATTCCAGAGATCAAAAGAGCTAGGATTAAAACCAAGAATCACTTACCCAGAAAAAGTGAGTATAATTTTTCAGGGGGAAATATGGTAATTCAATGAAATAGATGACTTTTAAGCACTCTTGATGAAAAAAATTGAGTCAAATAGAAAATTTGACATTCACATATGAGAAGCATGAGAAGAAAACAGGGAAAATAAATTATAAGGAACTTATCAAAGTTGAACTATTTACATTCCTACATGGAAAAATGATAATTATAACTCATGAAATGTTTCTCAGTATGAGGATAGTTGAAAGGAATATAAATTTGTGTACATATATATATATATACATATGTGTGTATGTATACATATATGTATGTATACATACATATAAGTCTATATAGGAGGGTATATGTACATATAAATACATATGTGAGTGTGTGTATATATGTGTACAGGTATACATAGACTGAGGGCCCAGGATCAATTGAACAGGAAGTGGTGATTTTTAAAAATAAAATTAAGAGGTGAGAGAGGAGTGTAATGAGAGGAGATAATGAGAGACAGAATAGGGTAAATTATCTCATTTAAAGGAGGGAAGGAAAAATTGTTGCAATGGAGGGGAAGAACAGGAAAGCAAAAGGGAATGGGTTAACCTTACTCTCATTTCATTTGGCTTAAGGAGGGAATAACATACACACTAAATTGGCTATCTTACCCTAAAGGAAAGTAGGGGCAAGGGGATAAGAGGGGGCATGATGGAAGGGAGGGTAGATTGGAGGGGACGGTAGTTAGAAGCAAACACTTTTGAAAAGGGACAGAGTCAAAGTAGAAAATAGAACAAGTTGGGGATGGGATAGGATGGAGGGAAATATAGTCAGTCTTTCTCAATATATCTACTACGGAAATGTTTTATGTAACTACACATGTACAATCTATATTGAACTGCTTATCTTTCCAGCAAGGGTGGCTGATGAGGGAAGATGAGAAAGAATCTGGAATTTAAAGTTTTAAAATCAAATGTTTAAAAAAAATTTTTATTATTTTTTTTTACATGCAACTGGGAAACAAAATATACAGACCCTGGGGTATGGAGATCCATCTTGCCCTACTAGAAAGTTGGAAGGAGCATGGGGGAGAATATAGGAGAAAGCAGATTGGGGGAGGGGGTATTCAGTAGGATTACTGTTTTGGAGTGGTGGGTAGAGGACTGATTGGGAGAAAATATGTAACTCAAAATCTTGTGGAAATGAATGTTGTAAACTAAAAACAAACATAAAATTTATTTATAAAAAGTGACAGCCCTAAGGCAAAATGAAGAGTTGATGTCAACAGATTATAATGCTTCTCTGAGTGGGAGCAATTTGTTGATAATTTGGAGAGAACACTGAGCCAAAATGCAGCTGACAACAGTGGAGCAGAAAAGAAGTGGGCAACTTTTAGAGACTTGGTATATAGCATTACAGTATTTGCTTCTTTGGGTCAGAACACTCACAAACATCAAGACTGGTTTGAAGAAAATGATGGGGAAATCCAGAAACTGCTAAATGAAAATTGAGAACTCGATAGAGAGTACTAGCAGGATAGTTCATTCATCTCTAAGAAGGCAGTATTTAATTACATCAAAGGTAAAATACAAGCACTTAGAGAACTGTAGAATTTTTGGCTCAGTAAGAAAGCAGATGAAATTCAGTTTTATGCTGCTGGTAACAATCCAAAGCACTTTTTTAATGCCCTGTAGGCTATTTATGGGCCAAAGACATAGTGCATCTCAATTGCTTAGTGTTGATGAAGCCACATTGATTAGTGATAAGGACATGATCCTAAAGAGATGGGCTGAACACTTCCATGGTGTTCTTAACAGACCATCACCAATCAATGCTGAAGCCACTGACCATTTATCTCAGGTTGAAGTCAACTCTTCCTTATTTGAAGTTCCAAACTGAAGAAGAGGTTCTGAATGCCATTAGTGTCCTTTTGGGTGGCAAAGCACCTAGGGCTGATTCTATCTTAGTTCAGATTTACAAGATGTGTGGGGAGTATCCATTGCTCATGAAAAAGCTGACAAGAATTTTCTAGGTTATATGGCAAGTGATTGTCTCCTAGGACAAGGATGGGGAACCTGTGGCCTTGAGGCCTCTAGGTCCATGGGTACTGTCTTTTGACAGAGCCCAAGTTTTACAGAACAAATCCTTTTATTAAGGGTATTTGTTGTATGAAGTTTGGATTTAGTCAAAGGGCCACACTTGAGGACCTAGAAGGCCTCATGTGGCCTTGAAGCCACAGGTTCTCCACTCATGCCTCAGGTGTTTAAGGACGCCTCTATTTTCCACCTCTATTAAGGTAAAGGAAATAGATTGTCCAGTGACAATCACAGGGGTGTTTCTCTTTTATTCATTGTGACAAGATTCTTGCCAGAGTCCTCTTTAATAGGCTAATTGTTCACCTGAAAGGTGATCATCTACCTGACTGCCAGTGAAACTTCAGAAAAGGCCAAGAAATGGTCTATATGGTGTTTGTTGCCCAACAATTCCAGAATAATTGCCAGATCTGTAAACATTTATAGATTTGACTAAGGCCTTTGATAATGTCAGTCATGAGTGCTTATGGAAAATTATATCAAAATTTGATTTCTTGGAGTTCAACAATATTCTACATCCATTTCACACTGGAATGTTTGCTTGAGTTCTGTGTGACAGACAATGCTCTTGGACTTTCCCAGTAATCAATGGAGTAAAACAAGGCTGTGTGCTTGTTCCCATGCTATTTAGTGTGTTTTCAGCAGTATTATCAAAAGCCTTCAAAGAGGACTTCAAGGTCAGTTACCCATACAGATGATAAATTCTTCAACTTGAAAAGGCTACAAGCCAAGACCAAAGTAAAAGGGGCACAGGTGCATGATTTTTTCTTTGCAGCTAATTGTGCACTCAATGCAGTCTCTGAAGCAGAGAGACAACAAAGTATGGATTGTTTCTATAATGTTTGTGCTCATTTTGACCTAACAATTAATACCAAGAAAACACAGGTGCTTCATAAGCCTGAATAACACCATGCATACATGGAACAATTGGTTATAGCAACTGGAGAAGTTTTGAATGCTGAGGATAAATTCACTTACCTTGGCAGTATACTTCCCAGGTATGCACACACTGATAATGAGGTTGATGCACATGTTAGTAGATTTAGTTCAGTATTTGGGAGATTCCAAAGGAAGGTGTGGTAGAGAAGAGGTATTTTGACTACTAAACTGAAGATCCTCAGAGCCCTTTTGCTAACCCTATTGTTGTGTACCTGTGAAACCTGGATAGTATACCAGTGGCAAGCCAGGAAATTGAATCTCTTGAATTTGAATTTTCTTAAGAAGACTCTGAAGATCACTTGCCAGGATAGATACCAGATACTAAAGACCTTTCTCTAGAAAAACTGCCAAGCCTTCAAATTCTCCTGCAGAGAGTGCAACTATAATGGGCTGGTCATGTTGTTTGAATGCCAAAAATACACTTGTCAAAAATACTATTATATGGAGAACTCACATGGGCAAGCACTCACATGGTGGTCAGAAGAAGAGATACAAGGACACTCTCAAGGTCTCTCTTTAGAACTTTGGAATTGATTGCATGACATGTGAGACAGATGCACAGGACTGCCCACCATGGCATGCCCTCATCAGAGAAAATGCTGTACTTTATAAGCAAAGAAGAATTGAAGTAGCTCAAAAGAAAGGTGAGATGTGCAAATTTAGAGAATCCACCCCAAATGTTCACATGAACTATTTGTGCCTGACCTGTGGTAGAACATTCCAAGTTAGTATTGGTTTAATCAGCCATAGCTGGATGCATGATAACTTGACTTAAACATAATGATGTCATTTTGGCCCTCTTCAAGAATGAAAGACAACAACCAACCAACCAATTTTAAATTTTGGGATCTAGTTCTGATATATACAGTAAAAGACTACATTGATATTTTGGCCTTGCTTTTATTAATTCCTTTCCAATCCTCCCTTTCACCATAGGAATACTAATCATATTTGAATATAATATTCTCCTGTATCTTACACACTACATTGACAATCCATACATTTTTATCATCTTCAACAAAATAGCATGGATGTGGGGAAGATGGCAGAGTAGGTCTGAAAATTCCAAGCTCCTTAGATTTTCCCCTACAAAAGAGGTAAAATAATACCTCAGGGCAAACAAAGTGTTTGTAAAAATAAAGAAGATCTGAAGGAAAACCCCAGGACTGGGTTAGGTCCCTGTGAAGATTAAACACCTCTAGGCTAGGGTCCACTTAAACAACAAGTGGCAAGAGGCTATCTCAGTCCCAGGCACTGGAAATTTTATCCCAGGATGATGAGGGGAGGTGGGCATCTAAGCTGGGGAGAATCTAGGGATTCTCTCTGACAAGGAACACCAGACCCAGCTATGCTGTGGAGATGCAGCCCAGGGCAAGAAAGAACCAGCACATGCCTGAGGAGTACAGAAGCAGTGGGATGGAATGCCCATGGCTGTGGGAACTTACAGGAGCCTAGAGGGGAAAGCTAAAAGTCTGAGACCAGAAGCACCATCCTCCATCCCCCAGGACTAGAGGTGATTACAAAAATTAAGCTATTACTACAAAAATGTACAGGTAAAAGAGAAAGAATTCAAATATAGAAAGTTATTATGGGTGTAGATAAGACTTTGGTTCATCTTCAGAGGAGGATATTGAAGCAAAAAAATGCTCTTCTACCCCAAAGAGTAACATCAAATGATCACCTTTCCAAAAAAGAATTTATAGAATGACTTGAAAAAGATTTTAAAAATAAAATGAGAAGGATTGAGGAAAAACTAAAAACAAAACAAAAGAAAACAGAACAACAAAAAAACAAAAGCTAATCAAAGAAAAAAATTATGGACAGTCAATCAATTAGAAAAGGAGATCAAAAATCTTAAGGAAGAAAATGACACCTTGAAAACTAGAACTGGGTAAGGGGAAGCGGGTGAAATTATAAGAGAAAAAGAAATAATTAAAATGAAAGAATTAAAATAAAAAACAAAAGAGAAAGTGAAGCATCTTATAAGAAAAACAACTGATCTGATCAAGAAAACATAAAAACAATCAGACTACCTGAAAGCTATGGTAAAAAAAAAAAAAAAAGAATCGTGATACAATAATACAAGAAGTAGTTAAAGAAAATTGTCCTGAATCATTAGAATGGGTGGGGGGAGTAGAAATAGAAAAAAAAATCCATCAATCACCACTTGAAAGAAATCCTACGAGGAAAACTCATAGGGATATGATAGTGAAATTCCGTTACTTCCAGCTCAAAGATAAAATATTAAGAGCAACAAGAAAAGACAATTTAGTATGATGATGCCCTAATTAGAATCACACAAACCTGGCAGTAGAGAGGCTAAAGTTTAGCAGGTCTTGGAACACCACATATACTGAAGAGCAAAAGAAGTGGGATTCTGGCTGAAAATATCATAGCCAGCAAAGTTAAGTAAAATCCTGAGTGAAAGAAAAAAATGGCCATTTGATCAGGATCAAATCTCCAAGGCTTTGTTAAAAACAAAACAAAACAAAACAAAAAACCAAAGAAGCAAACAAAAACAAACTTGAACTTAATAGAACATTGGACATAAAAGATCCAAGAGAAATATAAGGTAGACACCAAAGGCTGATTACAAGGAATTCAATAAAGACAGATCATTTACCTTTCATGTATGAAAAATGAGAAACATATGTCTAAGATTGTCATTAGCAATTGGGTAGTTTGCAAGAAATATTGGAGTAGACCTGAGTATTATATGATTTTTAAAAAGTAAAACATCGAGGAATAGTCAAAAAGAGTAAATATCTTATATAAAGGAAGTGAAACAACCCACATTTGGAATTAGATGGAGGAGGAGGGTTGATAGTTCTGGCAAACGACTTTCCTCAGGAATGAGTTCAAGAGGGAACAATGCATACATTTCCAGAAGAATTTTAAATTCTTCTAAATTCAGAAGAAATGAAACAGTAAGAGGATAGGGAGATAGAAGAGGATTAAGGAAGGATCTCTGGAGGGGAGGGTGAGGGAATCAATTAAAAGGGGAGTATAGAAGGATGTTGAGAACAATGAGAATGGTGGTATAAAGGAGAGATTTTTTTTTTTAATTTGCTCATTTACTTTTTATTTACAAGATTCAGTTCCACAATCACTTGAGTTTCAGATTTTCTCCCCTCCCTTCCCCCCCCCCCCC
>JAQQSV010014302.1:0-12320 GCA_028646515.1 Pseudochirops corinnae
CTCATACTGAGAAAAGTTTCACAAGTTATAATTCTCATTTTTCCATGTTGGTATGTAAATAGTTCAACTTTGAAAAGTTCCTTATGATTTCTTTTCTTTTTACCTTCTCATGCTTCTTGTGTTTGAATGTCAAATTTTCTATTCAGTTCTGGTTTTTACCTCAAGAATGCTTGAAAGTCCTCTACCTCATTGAATGGACATATTTTCCCTGGAAACATTATACTCAGTTTTGCTGGGTAGGTGATTTTTAGTTTTAGTCCTAGCTCCCTTGGTCTCTGTAATATCATATTCCAGGCACTTCAATCCCTTAATGTAGAAGCTGCTAGATCCAAGCTTATCCTGAATGTGTTTCCACAGTATTCAAATTGTTTCTTCCTGGCAACTTGTAATATTTGCTCCTTGATCTGGGAACTCCAGAACCTAGCTATAACATTCCTAAGAGTTTTCTTTTTGGGATCTTTTTCAAGAGGTGATTGGTGAATTCATTCAAGTCCTATTTTACCCTTGGGTTCTAAAATATCTGGGCAATTTTCCTTGAGAATTTCTTGAAGGATGATTTCTAGGTTCTTTTTTTGGTCACGGCTTTCAGGTAATCCAATAATTTTTAAATTGTCTGTCTTGGATCTACTTTCCAAGTCAGTGGTTTTTTGGAGGAGATATTTCACATTGCCTTCTATTTTTCTTTTGTTTGGATCTGTTTAATAGTACCTTGATTTCTTATAAAGTCATTTGCTTCCATTTGCTCCACTCTAATTCTGAAGGAATTATTCTCTTCAGCAAGATTTTGAGATTCTTTTTCCATCTGGAAAATTCTACTTTTTAAGTAATTCTTCTCCTCATTGGCTTTTTGGGCCTCCTTTGCCATTTGAGTTAGTCTGTTTTTTAAGATTTTATTTTCTTCAGTCACGTTGTTGAATCTCTTATCATGATTTTCTTCCATCATTCTCATCTCTCTCCCCAATTTTCCTTACTTCTCTTATTTTGTTTTTAAAATCCTTTTTAAGCTCCTCTGTGGCCTTGATGCACTTCGTATTTTTCTTGGAAGCTTTTGGTGTGGGAGTTCTGACTGTGTTGTCTTGCTCCCATTCCATGCTTTGGTCCTTTTAGCCCCCAAAAAGGGAATCTAAAGTTGGATTGCTAGGCTTTCTTTGCTTCCTTTGCCTGCTCATGTTGCCAGTCAGTTACTTGGTTTTTGGGCTCAGTAGTAAAACTCTGCTTTCAGAAGGGAGAGCTCTGTCTCAAATGGCTGGGGTTTTTGCAGCTGCTGGAGCTATTAGGAGGTTGCCATTTTTTGTATCCCCCACCAGCTTTGGCTCACTGAAAACAGACTTCAGAACCACCACCCAAGACCACAATCCAATCCAGGCAGCTCAAGGCAAGAACACTTACCCTCTCAATGATCGCTTGGTCCCCCTGCAATCTGCAAGCTGGGATCTTCTGAAGTAGCATGTGGAGGTGGTTGGAGGGCTGCTGCTTCAGACTTCTGCTAGCTATGGAGGCAGTTCTTCTGGAACATCTCCTTCAAATTTAGCCAAGTTCCACTGACCTTTTCCCTTTGTCCTTGGCTCTTGTGGGTTGGTGATTCTGGAAATCGCCACAGCTTGTGATGATTCACTCTCCTGAATGCTCCAGCCATGGATTCTCCTTGATGCTCTGGAGCTGAAACTGCTTGGGGTTGGGCTCTGCTTCCACCGTGCTGAGATGACCACCTGCCAGGCTTCCTTCACCAGGACCTTTGTTATTCCATCATTTTTGTGAAGTCTGGAGCTTTGAAATTTGTTTAGAGTCATATTTTTATAGGTATTTGAGGTGGTATTGGGTGGAGCTCACAGAGTTCTCCTGTTTCCATGCCTCCATCTTGACTCTGCCCCTATTTCCTAATTTCTAACTTTATGTTCAAGGTGAGCTCTACTTAGAGTACTCACTTTCCCATGTTTCCAGAGCTAGTTCTTAAAGTGTCTAAGTTTTTAATGATTCCAAGATGATAAAATCCAAGGAGAGGTGTGGTTATTGCTTTCCTGGTTTGTGCTCAGGTCTTTACCTAAGAAGTAACTTTCTTCCCCTGCAACCACAAGTGCTATTGTTTATCAAGGTCCTGGAACTATGACCAGGTCTTCTACTCTTCTGCAGCCACAAGTACTTGCAGTCCTTTCTACCTTGAAACTGAAACCAGAGTCCTTCTACTCCCTTGGGAGCCACCACAAGCATCCTTCTTTACCCTGGAACTGTGACAAGGGCCTTTGTTTCCCTGGCCACTCCTTTTGACTCTGAAACTGTGAGTCAGACCACTGCTCTCCTGTTGTCACAATGCTAGGGCTCCTCTTTGCCCTGGAAGTGTGACCTGAAAATGTATATGAACATTGAAACAGGGTCCTGAATCCAGCACCAGGAAAGGGCCATTTATTACCTCTTTCTGACCAGTTGTGCAACTCAATTGCTGTCTCTGAGCTGAAAGCTGCCAAAGCTGCTGCTGCCACTCTAGCAGCTACTTCCAAAGTTTGCTGCAGGTATTGCCAAGGCAATGTCACCACACCCTGCATGTTCTCATGTTAACTGCCACTCCACTATCATAGACCTCCCCTTCTGACCTGCTAAGTTGTCTTAAGCTGAACAATATCTCCCATCAACCTTTTGTTGGCTCTTTCACTCCAGAATTCAACCGAGGTGCTGTTTAAAGTTATTGTGAAGTGAATGTGGGGAGAGGTTAGCTGAGTTACAACCTATACTCCATCTTGGCTCTGAATTTCCATGAGTTTATGTTCTTAATATTAAATTATTCTGCTCTTCTCCTGTTCTTCCCCTTTGACTAATGTCTACCTTCTTATAACTCTATTCAAATCATGGATCTGATCCAACTACATTTCTGGTTATAACAGTCATTTGCTTCATTGAATTTAAAGAGGATTAGGGCCAATTTTTGGCTACCATCTCTAATTCATGTGAGCTATTTCCTTTAGTAATCCTTGACCTGCCATCCAATTAAGCCATTACAAATCTCCTACATTAACTTCCATCCCTGAAGATTCACTGTGGTGCTGAAGAGACCATCCATTTTCCAAAGCAAAGCCAGTAAACTATTGCCTCTGAAAGTTGCCACCAATATGGAAGGACTTTCTATGTGAGCTGAATAATGACCATTATGTCTCTTATCCTAGAGATGGACTTAAAGACTATTGAGAAGACTATCACTAAATTGACTGCTAGATGAAGACTCCTTTCTTTTTTCATCTGTATTACCCCTTACACACCAGCTATCAGGTTTGGGAAAATGGCATTTTGGCCAAAAATGATGTCGTGTTGCTTCATTGTGCTATATGGATCAACTCAAGAAGCTAAAAGGTGTGAGAATCCTTATATAAAGAGAGGATATTCTAATGCTTTATATAGTCCATTGTATATTTTGGGTCAGACTCTAGACTCGGGATGTAATCAGTGAGACATTTCCTAGGTAAAAGCAAACAAACAACAACAACAACAACAACAACAAAAACACTCTCTATTAATTCAAATCAGTAAATGTCTGCAATTTATACCACTACAGAGCAAAAGGTTAGAAGGTTAGCAGCTTCCCCAAGGTCATAGTTGCAGGATGTAACAAATGCAAGATTTGAACCCAGATATCCTTGACTACATGCCTGATGCCCTAGTCTTTGTGTAACTACACAATTCTGCCTACTTGAGCATAGTAGGTACTTAATAAATGTGTTTTCAATTTGATTGGATTTAGACATGAAAATATATTTCAGGCAGAATTTCAAGCTTGTCAGCACTGAGAGCAATACATCACTAAAAGATATTGACTAATCTGATGGAAGTCAATTTAATTTCATACCTTGTTTTCACTCAGACATGAAATGGGGCATTTTAAATTGGGGACCATCATGAGGTTTCTCATTTTAATCTTTGCGAAAATGGTATTTCATGATAGCACATGATTTGCAGTGGCCACAATCACATAAAAGAGACTTCATTAGAAGAAGTGTGGCAAAAGTCACCAGTAAAATCAGAATCACTGACAATAACAGGAGCCCACAAAAGACATGTTTCTGTTCATGTCCCTAAACCTGGCTTCCTGCTAGAAATTTTAGTGAGAATGCTGATGAGCTAGCAAATCAGAGTCTAACTCTCTGACCTGCATCTGGAACAAGCATAAATATGAGTAACGATGACTGGGTTGTTCATCTATACTCCATTTTAATTGAAAATTATGTCTCAAATTCCTGCCGATCCAGGCTGTGCCTGTCTCTCCTTTCCAACTTCTAGGATTTATGCACTTCCTCATACCAAAGGACTGGCTATTTCCCATAAATATGAACAGATTTCTACTTGTGCATTCAATAAATACTACAAAGATCACAAGGAAATTAACATGGTGTCTGAAGCTGTCTGTCTTTGTTGATATATGACATATGAATCATGTCCTCAGCACTACTATCCCCAAATACCATGATTCTTACATAAATAATTTGCTTCTTACAGGTTGGGAATTATAGGAAGAAACACTATTCTAATGGATTTGAGCTTTATCAGTTAGCTTCAGCAGTTGTAGATGGATATTGTCCATCCACTGCCATATTCATTCAAAAGCAATTGACTGCAGTGCAATTGCATGATCTATTTATTTTAGGAAACAGAAACACTAAGTATCATTCATATGCTTTGTTGTCTTGTTTTTTTAAGGAGAAACATAATTTGCATGATCATGATCACAGGTATATGTGTGAATCCCTCCTATCCTTATAGGTTTTTAGAGGCATCCTGAAGGTAAAAATCATAATTATTTTTCATAAACTATAAATTCTTCCTGTGGGTTAAAGGTCCATATATTTAAATATGCAGATGTAAAGAAAATTTGTTTCATATCACAAACTTAATGCACTTGAAGTAGAAATATGATAGTCACATCTATATATCCAATTTAAAACTCTCTTCTGAACTCTATTACTAATTCACTATCTGACTATTAGGTAACTCCAACCAGATGTCCCATAGAAATGTCAAACACAAAATTTCCAAGTTATTATTTTTAATCTCTCCAGCAAATACCTCCATGTCTTTCTACTCACATAGATATTAGGGTTACCACCATTTTTTTTTCTAGTCATACAAGTTTACAAACTTCCAGGCTATTGTTTTCATCTTTTCCTGGATTTTTCTATGGGAGCTTCTAAATAGTTAATAGTGCATGTAATGGATGGTATAAATGGCTCCCTTACTTCTTCCTTTCAGAAGCACTTCATCACACTTTTATGTGAGAGCCAGAGAGGCTCCATTCCCTGCTTCACATGACAATGTGACATATGTTTCCAAGCATCCCTCCATCCCTCTGCAGATTTATGAACAGACTCAGCTTCAGATGGTTCCTGAAGCCAAAAATTGCCATCATCATCATCAATATTGCAGAAAAAGGTACAGGAGAATTTGTGGGCAGTGTAATTAATGTCAGAATTTTTAATATGTTGGTTAGTTTTGACATACTTTTAAAAAGTAATGAATTAGTCCCTGGGGGGAGGAATTACAACAGGAAGTGTAAGTGATATAAAAACTAAAATAAATGAAATATATATTCAAATTTAAGAAAGAAAATTATTTTGATAAGTAAACTTGCAAACTAGTGTTACTACCATTTGGCATTAATATGTCATTTTGTTTAGGAAGAGAGAATGATGTTATAAAAGTCACTCTTTTCTGTTGCCTCAGGGGAGATTGCCTTCATTTTTGTCTCTAAGGTTTCATAGAACATCTGTTCTCCACTCTCTAATTAGGAGTATAGAACAATTGTATACTGTCTCCCCTCACCCCCAAGTTAATAAATGGGGGCTGGGAAAGAGTCAGGTATCAGATTCTCATTTCATCCCAAAAAGGTACAACCAAAGATGGAGTGTGGTACTAAAGAGAAGGCAGAGATGACATTTTTGAATTAGTCAGAGGGGAATGCAAGCAGAAATGATTACAAGTAAATCTCTCTTTTACTATCCCTTTATTTCTCTGCGTAGATTTTCTCCTTTTCATTCAATTGAAGCTTTTTTTAAATTTCTTTTTCATGTTTTTACCTCATTTTCATGCACTGAGATATCTGAGTTCAAGGCAGTGCTCTCTTATGAGATAAATAGTGACACGAAATGAGCTGGGAGTGACTGTAACCATGCACATAGGAAATATTCTGCACTCATAATTGATTTACCTCTCTAGCAAGAGGAAGAAGGTTGGTTCATCCTCTCTTCCTCAGGGAAGAAGATCAGCCATAGCTTTTCATGTAAGCCAAGAATGTAAAGCTGGTAGTATCACAGTGTCAATCCATTCCAATTCAGATCTGACAAATGAACCTTACAAGTAATATGCCTTGCCAAAAGCCATTTATACCTCTGTTCAAAGATATCCCACTCTACCTTGGGGCAGTCTTTTTAGTTTGTTTGTTTTATGACACTCAGCCCAAGTCTGCCTTTTTGCCTCACCCAGCCATTACCTCTGATCCTATCTCATAGGGCCAATCAGACTTAGTCAATCTCTTTTCCACAAAACAGCCCTTCAAATACTTGAAGTTGAGCCTCTTCTCTCTGAGTCTCTTCTTCTCTAAATTAATCATCCTTAGTTACTTCAACTGATCAAATCCACTTAATATGAATTTGGCTCTCTGTAGGGTTTCTTCAATTGTCCTGTTACTTTTTAAACCCAAGAAACCTAATGACATATGGCATATTTACCTAATTCTACCCTCAAAGAGCTCACAATCTAGTAAGGAACACAACAAGCCAAGAAATATATACCAACAAATGATATACAAGATAAGTAGGAAATAATTATGAACAGTGGTTAGGAAAAGCTTCCTCTAAAGGTCAGATTTTAATTGGGAAGGGGAAGGAAGTCTTTAAAGGAAGCTGGATAAGGGAGTAGGCAGAGATGATGAGTGAGAGCATTCCAAGAATGGAGGACAGTTACAGAAAATGCTCAGAGCCCAGAAATGGAATGTCTTGTTTGTGGAATAGCCAGGAGGCCAGTGTCACTGGAGTGAAGAGTATGTGATAGGAGAGTAAGATTTAAGAAAAATGGAAGCAGGAGAAGACTGGACTGTGAAGTATTTTAAACTAACTCAAAGCAAAGGATTTTTTATTTTAACCCTGGAGGTGATCAAGAGCCTCTGTAGTTTATTAAGTAGAGAAGGTAACATGGGCAGACTTGCATTTGAGAAAGAAATCACTTTGGTGACTAAATGGAGGGTTGACTGGAAAGGGAAGAGACTTGAAGCTTACGGACCCATAAGCAGCTTTTGCAATAGTCCAGATGTGAGATAATGAGGGTCTGCCCTGGGAGGAGAAGGCAGTGTCAAAGAAGAGAAGGGAGCAAATATGACAGATGGTGCAAAGGTTAAATCAACAGGTTTTTGCAGCATTGGAAATGGTGGGTGGAAAAGAGTGAAAAGGTAGGAGCAGCACCTTGGTTGTTATCCTGGGTTACTGAAAGAATGGTGCTGCCCTTTCCAACAATGAGCAAGATAGGATGGGCTAAGGTTTTAAGGGGGAAGATGATGTGTCTGGCTTATAAAGGGCATCAAATGTCAAAGAGATAATTTTATAATTGGTGCCCAGGTGAAAGCAATCCATTCTAGTCAACTGAGTAGGGTGTGAGTTGGGCAGATATGTGCTTTAGGCATGTCACTTGGACTGCTGATTGCAGGGTAGGTTGTATTGGGGTGGGGAAATTACCTGAGGAACATAAAACAATGAGAAGACTATTGTAAGAGCCCTTGTCTGAGGTAATGAGGGAAAGTACCAGGATAGTAGCAGTGTCAAAGGAGAGAAGGGAACATATATGAGAGATGCTGTGGAGGTAGAATTGACAGGACTTGGCAATAGATTGGATATTGGCGGGAAGGGATAAGAAAGTGTCAGGAGTGAAGGCTGATATCCCAAGTTCTGATTATATGACCAAGATGATTATAACCTTGAGAGTAACAGGAAAGTGAGAAAAAGGAAAAGGCATGGGAAGAAAACGAAGTCCAGATTTGTCAATGTTGAGTTGAAGAGATCTCCAGGATATTTAGTTTGAGATGTTCAAATTCATTGGCAGATCCATGGCTCTAACACCAAGCATAGGTGAAAGGTCAACACTGGATAAGTAGATGCAAGAATCATCAAGGTAGAGATGGAAATTGAATCCAGGAGAATTGGCGTTATCATGAATGAACTAATAGAAAGGGAGAAAAGAATAAGGCCCAGGACAGAGGCCTTTGAGGTGCTCCAAATTAGCATCACTGAGCTGGACCAAAATCCAGCAAAGAAGACTAAGGAGGAAAAGCTAGATAGGCAGAAGAAGAATCAGGATAGAGTCATGTCACAGAAACCCAGAAAGAAGAGAGAACAACCAAGGAGAAGAGGGTGGTTGACATTGTCCAAGGCTGTAGAGATGTCAAAAAAGGACAAGGATGAGAAAAGACTGGATTTAGATTCCTTCACAGTCAGGATCTTCCCTAGTTTTCCAGTTGTCACACACTTTATTCCCCTGCATTTGTTTAATGGAACCAGACATACTGGTCTGCTTGCCTTTCCTTACACATAGCAGCATCTAACTTGGTGCCTTCACTTTGACTGGCCCTTATGCTGGAGCACTTTCCCTCCTACACTCTGGCCTTTAATATCCCTGTATTGACTCAAGATTCAGCTCAATCAGCACTTTCTGCAAAAACACCTTTGCAGATCATCTTGGGTTATTGTTTCATTTTTTAATCTTAATCAATGTATTTTATTTTGATTGTCCATGTATTGTCAAATGAGCCCCATCTCATGAGAGCTATCTTGCAGCAAAGTAAAAATAACTAATTGGAGTAAGTAAAATATAATATAATGATTATATCTGAAAATGCATGCAATTCTCCACATCTGTAGATCCTCTCCCCACTTTTCTATTTAATTAGTTTGTTAAAATGATAATAAATCTTTTCTTTCTCTCACTCTTAAGTCTGTCAAAGAACAAAAAAAAAAAAAAAGAAAAAATTCCGTGTAACAAATAGTCAAGTAAAAAAAAAAGATCCTTCATTTGCTGTTTGTAAATGCATGCTTCTTGTACACCCTGAATCCATCATTTCTCTGTTCAGAGGTGAGGAGCATGTTTCATCATAGCTCTTCTGGAAGCATGAATGGTCATTGCATTGATCAGCATTTTTTTTTGCTTTTTTTTTTTTTTTTGGAGAGGGGAAGGTAGGGCAATTGGGGTTAAGTGACTTGCCCAAGGTAACATGGCTAGTTGTTTGTGTGTATATGTGTGTTAAATATTTGATTCCAGATTTGAACTCAGGTCTTCCTGACTTCAGGGCTGGTGCTCTATTGACTGTGCCACCAACCATCCTTGATCAGCATTTTCAAAACCTTCAAAGAGGTCTTTACAGTGTTGTTACTATTTATTTTCTTCTGGTCCCATTCATTTTCTTCTTCATCAATTTATAAAAGTCTTCAAAATTGTTCATATTTATAACATTGATATTATAAAACAGTCTTCTCATTCTGCTTATTTCACTCTGTGTTAGGTGATATAAATCTTTCTATGCCATTTTGAAATTGTCTATTTCCTTAGTTCTTACAATAAAAGAGTACTCCATCACATTCATATGCCACAACTTATTCAGCCATTACTCAATTGATGAGTATCCCCTTAAGATTTCATATTTTTACCACCACTAAAAGATCTACTATGAATATTTTTGGAGATAAAGTACTTCTTTCCCATTTCTTTGCTCCTTTTGGAGTTTAGGTCTAGCACAAGTATAGCTGGGTTAAAGGGTAACTTTTTCAGTAATTTTTTCATTTGTAATAGAAATTGCTTTTGAGAATGATTTTTTCCATTATTCACTCACAAGTCCACTAAAAGTTCATCAATGTGCCTGTTTTCTCACATTCTTCTCAAGTTTTCATTTTTCTTCTTTTAAGAAAAAATAAATTAATGAGTCCATTCCCTAATTGCTGATATGTTTGTGTTTATCAAATACTAGGGTGCTAGATACATTTACTTCTTACAGTGTGTAGCTAATATCATTCACTCAGTAGTTTCTCAGTAGTTTCTCTTTTTTAGTATCAAATTAGGATGAGAGGAGATGGGGAGAGACAGAATGGGGTTAATCATCTCATGTAGAGGAGGCAGGGGATAATTTGTTGCAGTGGAGAGGAGGAACAGGAAGGCAAGGGGGAGAGGATCAACCTTACCCTCACTGAATTTGGCTTGGAGAAGGAATGATGTAAACTCTGGACTGGGTGTCTTGCCACATAGGAGAGTGGGGGGAATGGGGATGGGAAGTGGGAAGATGGAGGAGAGAGCAGGGATAGGGGGAGGGTTACTGGATGTACACACTTTTGTAAAGGCACAGGGACAGGGTAGAGAATGGAACAAGGCAGGGGCAGGATGGGAGGGACGGACATATAGTAAGTCACTCACAATATGCCCACTGTGGAGATGTCCTGCCTAATTACACATGTACAGCCTGTATTTAATTGCTTGTCTTTCCAGTAGGGTTGGGTGATGGGGGAGGAAGGGAAAGAATGTAGAATTTAAAGTTCTATAATAAAATGTTATATATATATATATATATATATATGTATATATGATAATAATAATAATTATTATTATTATTAACAACTGCATCCAACTGGGAATTGGGATATACAGGCACTGTGGTGGGGAGATCCATCCTGCCCTACTGGAAAGTCAGAGGGCCAAGGGAGAGGACATGGGAGAGAGCAAATTGGGGGAGAGTTATACAGTGGGATGGCTGTTTTGAGGTATTGGGTACGCGAAAGATGGGGAGAAAATACTTTTTCATCAACTACAACCCATTTATGTAAAAAAAACACTCAAAAACTAATTTATTTATTCAATGCCATAACAACCAAACTGTCAAATTTATAACTCAAGGTCTCATGTATATAACTATATATATGTATGTGTATGTATGTATGTATGTATGTATGTATGTATATATATATACATATATATATATATATATATATATATATTGCTGATTTTGTTATTAACATGGTCAGTTGAGTTTTTAGTTTTCTGGCTATTCAACCAACTCTACATACTTAGTATGGTGCCTCTATTCTTTTTCATATGTTGCTCAAACAACTTTTTGCTCTTTGATTATGTTTAATTATTTTGCATTTATGTTCAATGGCAATATTAGTCTCTCTATAGTTTGTTTTGTTTTCACTCTCCCTGGTTTATGTATCAAGACAATATTTGTGTTAGAGATAGAATTTAGTGGGATTGCTTCTTTTATCACTTTAAAAACAGTTTCTGTAATATTATAATTAAATGTTCATTAAATATGTGAGTGGACTCATCTATGAATTCATCTGATCCTGGAGTTTGTTTTTTTGGAAATTGATTCATAACTTGCTCAATTTTAATTCAGAAATTGAATTGTTTAAATCCTCTAATTCTTTTTTTGTAATTTAATATTTTGTATTTTGTAAATATTCATTTATTTCAGGGAAACTGTAAAATGTATTACCAAATAAAATTGTAAAAATAGTTTCTATTTATATTATTTATTACTTTGTATAGTGAATTAACCTTTTTTAAAAAAAATATTTATTTTGACACTTTTTCTTCTTTTTCAATTGTGAGCTCCCTGTGTTTCATTTGCTCTTCCTCCCACAGAGAAAGCAAACAGCGTAATACCAACTAAATCTGTGGAATCATACAAAACATTGCCATTTTAGCCATATTTCAAAAAGCACAAGAAAAATCAAGTGAGAAATCATATCGTAATTTGAACTCACAATTTGTCAGTTTTCTCTTTGGAGGTGGATAGTGTTTTTTTTCCATTAAAATTCCTTTGGAAATAGTTATACCAATTCTATCTGTGATGGCTAAGGATTTGAATCAAAGAGATACCCATCAATTGGGGAAGGGCTAAACAAGCAGAGGTGTATTTTTGCAATGGAATACTATCATGCTATAAGAAATGATGAGAAGGATGATTTCAGAAAAACCTGGAATTACATGAATTGATGTATAGTGAAGTGGACTGAAAAAGGAGAATATTGAACATAAGAGTAACTGAAGAAAATAACACCTTAAAAAAATAGATTAACTCAAACGGCAAAAGAGGCCCAACAAGGCAATGAGGAGAAGAATGCCTTAAAAAGTCGACTTTGCCAGATGGAAAAAGAATCTCAAAAGATTTCTGAAGAGAATAATTCCTTCAGAATTAGAGTAGGACAAATGGAAGCAAATGACTTTATGAGAAATCAAGATTCTATTAAACAGATTCAAACAAATGAAAAAATAGAACTCAATGTGAAATATCCCCTTCAAAAAAACAATGA
>JAQQSV010014303.1:0-12320 GCA_028646515.1 Pseudochirops corinnae
CTGTATCTTTACCAAGAAAACCCCAATTGGGTCCACAAGGAATTGACCAGTACTAAAAATGATTGAACACTAAAGAACTTGTATAGGCTATTCATTCATTGACCGTCTAGTTATCAGTGAGATATCTACAAGACATGAAGAGTCTAACTATGGTTTTATCAGGACTGATTTTTCAAAACTGGCTTGGGAAGTAAGGGTCACTGGCTCTGGCAGAGTAACCACAAAAGAAAGGGAATATCACTGTTTTGCCTGTGATAGCAATAGATTTGATATTTAATTGATACAGGTAGAATCATTGTAGACAGTGTGAACCTCACTCAAAGCACATAAGGTGTTTATTTTGGTCATGGGAAGGATTTCTGGGAAACGAAGATAATTTGGGGAAGGTATCCAAGTCTGCACTGAGTTCATCGGTACAGTTCATGTCTCCTGCCACAAGGTCACATACAAGAGGTAAGAATGGCCACATAATAGGAGAGGAAATAGGGAGCCAGAAAACTGTGAATAGCCTTGACAATCAGAGCTAAAGAGAAAGCTTTTCATTGTCAGTACTAGCTCCAAAACCAGGTTCTGAAGTTTCACATGTTAAATTAGGAGCTAGCAGAGAATATTGCACATGCTTTGTATAATCCAGTAGGAAGGGGAAATCCACACATGCTCCAAGGATTCAGCCCTCATTTACCAGTCCCCATATTACATGTAATAATAATAATAATGGTATTTATATTGAGCCTTAAGATTTATAAAGCATGCTATATCACTCACACATGCATATGTGTATTATAAATATACTTAAATACATTTGTGTATGCATATATGTACACATGTGTGTACACCTATACACATATATATGTTGTATGTAAAAATCTCATTTGATCTTCATGACAACCCTGAGATGTAGGGTGGTTACCATCTTCACTTTGCAGATGAGGAAATGGAAGCCCATAAATAATTAGTGTCTGAGACAGAATTTGAACTCATCCTGATTCCAGGTCCAGCATTCTATTCACCAAGACACTCAGCTGCATCTTAGTATCAACCATAACACTTTAGTTTTGCCAACCACTTCATATACATTATTTTATCTGATTCTCATGATAATCTTCTAAAGTGGGTTTTCTTAGATAACAAATCCAGCACTGTAGTCAATATGTCAGCCATTGTGACTCTGAGGAAGTCAGAGAGATCACTCTTGGGGGAAGGGAGGTTGATTCTACAACAGGAGGAAATGTCTTTATTGAATAGATTGAACTAGAGTAACTCATAAACCCAAGGCATTCTTAAGATTCCATCTCTGCTCACTCTATGTATAAATTGATCTGAGACACTGGACATTCCATAGGTAGTGTCAGGAACTCAAATGTCGCTTCCAAAGAGAGGTGGGCTGAACCCCCTAGGTTATTGATTCGACCAATGGAAACTCCAGGAAATCACCCAAATTTATACATCAAGTTCTCTGACGTGGGAACTATTTGTGTTATCTCAAAGGAGTTAGTTACTGAGAAGTCAAATCATGGTTGCACTTGATGAAGGAAGTCCCCAAGCTCATTTGACATGGAACATAGCTGAAGTTCACTGTTCTGAGCCTTTCCCTCTCATTAACAGAGCAGGTAGACAAGAGTAAGATAATTCCTTGGTAACTGGATGTATACTAGTGACTCTGTCAGTGAACTACTCATTTCACTGTTGTGAAATCTGCAAAGCATAGGCTAAGGGTGGACTCAAGAAACAATCTTAATCCTTTACGGAGCAATGGATTTTGTAGCCAGCTTTTTATTACTGCTCTTAAGGTTCCTTATAGCCTTAAATTTATCTTTCCTTCATAGTAATTTGGTCCTGTTCTGTCTGGTCCCTAGACTCCTTCCCCCTTTCTATAAGGTGAACACAGATGGCAGGTCTCTACTAGAAAATCCATACTTCATGGGTACTCAAAGAATAGGTGGCATTCTGGGACTTGTTCTAGAGGCATGGAACAAATAAAGACTCATGCATTGATAAGTGGGAATAAAATTCCTAGACAAATGTATGATGTGTAAGGAGACTTTCCACATTTCCCAGGCTCAGTAAATTATGACTATCTGATATGTTGTGCTTATGTCTACAAAACACTCCGACACATCAGAATGAGGGGCCTGAGTCACCAGTAGCAATGAGTGTCTTTTGCTGGAAAGGCAGCAGTGGGTAAACTGCTATACCTGGAATAAGGAAGACCTGAGTTCAAATCTGACTTTAGACACTTAATATCTATGTGTCTCTGGACAAATCACTTAACCTCAGTCTGCTCAGTTTCCTTATCTGTAGAGTGGGGATAAGAACAGTACTTACCTCCTTAGGTTGTTGTGAGCTTCAAACGAGATATTTGTAAAGCAATTTGCAAACTTTATATGATTATATAAATGTCACTTGTCATAACAATGATCATTATTTTGTATCCTGACTGATAATTGACCTGTACAAGAGAACCAGGTTCAAATTAGACATATTCACTGTGCTTAAGAGAAATTTCTTTAGTACTGTGTGAATGGGAGAAAAGAATTTATAGAAACCTAAGAACTGACCCTTTGTCATATGTGTTCTCTAAATTAGAGACCACTTTTCCCTGGTATAGTTGGGAAATAACTGTCACTGGAATTGAAGGGCCTGGGTTCAAATCCTGTCCCTGACATTTTCTAACTGTATCCATATCTATAAAATAAGATAATTGGATTAGATATCCCCTGAGGTCATTTCCAGCTCAAGATTTATTATACTATGAGAATTATAATACAAGAAGGCAATAGCAATGTGGCCCTGGGGATAGAGGTGGGAAGTGTGTCTCCATATGCAGCCTCCCTTACTATTAGCCATGAAATTTCTGCTGGTTGCTAAGTTATAAATAGCAAGTGTAGAGTGTGGCCTTTGCCAATCCTTGCCTATGTTCCTTCTACCTATTCACCAGTTTGATTCATTTTAGTTCAACAAACATTTACCGAGGGCAGTTCTATGGATGGTGTCTTGTGGAAACTAGATATTTCTCCTCTGGATTATTTGCAATATGGTAGATAGGTTGGTAATAATGTAAAATACCAGCCTTCCCCAAACCTCCATTCCACAGAGTTGCCTTCAATGACACTATCATTTTGGTGAAAATATAATGGCACTGAAAGATTTCTCGCTGATATGTGACTGTCCCTTCATTTTTCATAGTCTCTTTATCATTGACTTTAACAGCACCATATCCTTATGTTCCTACTCTGTGTTCTATCTCTTTCTCTTGGACTAGCTTCTCTTCATTCAGCTACAGATGATGTATGAGAGAAGTTGAAGAAAAGACTAGTTAGATGGGAAAACATGTGTGGGCAGTTATCGTCATCACTGGACAGATTTCCCACATAACGAGATCACATATTCATGTAAGGGTCAGTACCTAGGACAGTGAATTGCAAGTAGTTACTCAATAAGTATTTGTTGGAGTGACAGGAAGATGTGATGGAAATTGCATTAATATCTGTGCAAAATAAGTGTCAAGGAAATAATTTATTTCATGAAAGAAAACAAAATAGAACCATTGAGTCTTAGGGAAAGGGGAATTTAGGAGAGGAAGGTGCTCTTGGATCCAACAAGATTCTCAATGGGCTTAATTGAGGAGTAGAATAAAAACCTGATAATAAGGGTGGAGTAATCCATCCTCACTTCCATTTGAAATAGATAATAAGATTCCCAAACAATTTCAGTCATGGACTTTGAGCTAAGTGCAAAAAGTCCTTGAAAACCATTTGATGATACCCCCCCCCCCAAAAAAAAGATACCAGGTAAGATCTGTTCCAATTAGCTAAAGAATTTTGTTATGTCCTCTAGAGCTTAAAATTGGAACAAGTTTGACTTTCCACTATATCTTTGAGGAGAAGGAGCATCCTTGAATTTGGTCAAGTCTCCTTCTACCAGATCCTTTGATGAGAGAAAGACTTTCCCATCCTTTGAAGCATCTGAAGGCTGTTGGACTTATCATTTCCTTATCAGTGTCCAAAATGTCTTATCCCTGAAACTTCTGGTGGCAATATCTGTATTGAGAGCCAAGTTCAAATCGGACATATTCACTACGCTTAAGAGAAATTTCTTTAGTACCATGTGAATGGGAGAAAAGAATTTATAGTAACCTAAGAGTTGACCCTTTGCCATATGTGTTCTCTAAATTAGAGACCACTTTTCCCTGGACTCTGTGTTTACTTATGGGAGAATGTGCATAGATGTTTGAGTTATGTTTTATACCAATTGTTATACCACCTTAGTAAATACCCATTTCTAAAAGCTATGCAAGCCTGACTAGCTAAAACGCTTTGTAACTGATAATCTTCAGGGGAAGCATTCCTATGTGACTTTGAGTCAGCGGCATTAGGGAATAATACTAACTCCTTAAAGGTTCTCTCAGAACCCTAAAGTGTGTGTGTGTGTGTGTGTGTCTGTGTGTGTGTGTGTGTATGTGTGTGTATGTGTTGGGGGGGTGGAGCTGTTGTAACTAAACTCTGAACACCCAACTCCTCTGTGAGATTGGTAGTTGGGATAAGGATCACCAGAATTTTCATAGGCTTCATTAAAATATACCTACATACAGAGACAGAATAAGGTATTCATTCGTGTGACTGAAACAAGGTTCAGAAATTGTGGTTTCTCTACATTGGAAAAGCACCTCCTATATGTCTCACTGTCCACAATTGCTTAGGTCTCTAGTGTAACAAATGTGATTTGACTTAATACGAGGGAAATAGCTATGTCAGAAGAGCAAAAGTTTCCAGGACTAAAAACTAGGCTCATTTATAAAAATAAATTATGTTAAATTATGTTCCCTGATTTATTGTCATGTCACAGACTTACCCTTATTTCTGGGTATAACTATTTATTCCCATGAAAAAAATGCCATTAAACCTAAAAACAATGAACCCAAAGGGCCATCTAAAAGAAGAGAGGGAAATTTCATTTGAAAAAAAATCCCAGTAGTGGTAAAGGAATCTAACTGTGATGAAAGTTCAGTTAAAATTCCATTCCACAAATGTATTACTTGGCATGGATAGTATTATGCTAACTTTGAACCCTTAAAATAGATTCACGGTACTAAACTTTAATCAAATGTTTCCTTACACTAGAAAGATGTTTGGCCCAAAGTAGAATGACTCTTCAGTATCAAATAGTCTCATAGTTTTTAAAAAATGGTTTTGTTGAGTGACATTTTAATTGGAAACAATTTGTGATCTAATCAAACCTTCATTTAAAATGAGAACAGTTAGTCCTAGGGTTACCCTTAAACAGAAGTTGCTAAGAATGAGTTTAATCAGATCCCTCTCAAATAGTAAGCCTTTCAATTTCATGGAAAAATACTGGGCCTTTATCATAACTCATTAATCCTTTGAGTAATAATTTCATTAGAGGCATTATTTTTCTTAGAGTATGTTACATTTCTGAAACCCTTTTATTTAAAAAAGAACCCACCAATAAATATTCTTATTTTGGGATAGCTGTCGATACATCATTAATCTTATCTGAAGGAATAATACATTTTAACCAAGTCAAATAATATTATTTCATTTGTGAATGATTATTTCTTTTAATTTAAAAACTATTTTTTTGTCTTGTTGACGATCCCAACATAGAATTGGCACTGTCTTTTGCAATACCTACTTGTACCTAGTACCTCGGAGGTTCCTTACTTAAGATCTCCAATCTTGTGGATTTGGATTTGAAGATGGGCTGTAGGGAAACTTGAGACCTTGACAGGAGTAATGCCTTATATTTCTCACAGTGGTTCTCAACCTTCCTAATGCTGCGACCCTTTAATACTCATATGTGGGCATATCTGCATGTGGGCAGACCCACCTGGAGACAGATAGAGGAGCGGTGTCTCAGTTCCTAAGACCATTGGAAATATGTGTTTTCCTATGGTCTTAGGCAACCCCTGTGACCCTTGTGACAGGGTCATTCAACCCCCAAAGGGGTGGTGACCCCCAGATTGAGAATTGCTGCGCCTAGCACCTTACAATATACAAAGACATTTCACGTCTATTATTTCATTTCGCTGACGCTCCTGAACACTGTACAGCAGGTAGGACATGTATTGCTGTTTTCATTTTATAGAAAAATAAACACAGCTCTAAGTGGTTAGGTGACCTGGCCACATGACAGGGACTGTACATAGCAGAAATTGGCTTTGTATGCAGATCTTCTGACATCTCTTCCACTGTTCTTACCCCTCCCTCGAGCTGTTTCTCTCAGTCTTTATTCCTTTAATTTCTTCCTCCATTGTCCTCTAATAATAAATGTACTAATAAACCATTAGCTTAGCTTTTACCACCATTTTCCAGCAGGAACCTGAAAGAAAAGAGCGTGTCCACGGTGTCTGAGGGAGCGCCCTGCCAGCTTTTATTTATTTTCCTCACTCCTAACCTCGAGGAATCTCCGTTCTCCTGGGGGGAAACAATTGCTTATTATACCCAGATAAACATAAAATTATATATTTTAAGTAAACAAAAATGCATTTACATAATTCTGGGCAGTGGAGCAGAGCGTGTTGGGGCGGACTAAAAGACTCTTGGGGAATCAGGAAAGGCCTTTTGTGAGAGGCAGATGTAAGCTAAGCTTTGAAAAGGGAGAAAGGGGTTCTAGAAGTTCAGGAGAGGAAAGAGACAAATCCAAGTATATGGGGCAGTCTGTGCAGAGTCACAGAGAAGTAAGATGCGTTGTCTCATAAAAGAAACCTGGAGTAGGCCAGTTTGACTTGAGCATACCCTGAATGAGGGCGAGTCATGTGAAATCATTCAGGAAACAGAGGTTGTGAAGGGCTTTGAGTGCCAAATGGAGGACTTTCTATAGTATCTTGCTGGCAATTGGGAGCAACCAAAGCCTCATGAGCAGAAGAGTGACATTGTCAGATATACTCTAGGAGTATCGATTAGGCAGGTATGTGGAATACGGACTCAAGAGGGTTGAATGTAGAAAAGAAAAGAAAAAATGCACTAGTAATGTTTCTATCTTCTCTCTGACAAAACAGTCTCCTGAGAATTTTGACAAACAACAGGGCCATATTGATCCCATCTTCCAAGTACAGAGCCAAGTCCTGGTGCTGTCTGGGGCCATTTGTCCAAGACACATGATGGGAGATTCAGACTCTGCTAACCACACTGTAGAACCATGTCAGGGTCCTAAGCTGGAGGTTTTAACATTTTTTTTTATTACACAACACTTGGCCTGGCATTTCTTGCCCTTTCAGTTTCTATTCTAGAAATACCTTGATCTCCAGAGCTTGCCAGGTTTGTACACTTCATGGAGTCTTCCCCTTACATGCCTGTAAGTGTTTCAATATGCCTTCCAGAGACTCATGTAACCCTGATGAGTGAGGAGGCTCAGGAGAAGAAAGGTCTTGTTTAACCTCATTATCCTTTCCCATGGTTGAGATGCATATGCGTTATTTTTGGAAAACATATGGTACACCAGGGTCAGGGTTGCTTAAATCAATGAAAAAGTTCATTTGATTTATTTATTTCCCTTTTCCATCCACTCTCTCCCTCCTGCTTCTCTAGAAACTGCAATGCAGAAGCCATGACCAGGAGATAAATAAGAGTCTCATACTTTCGTAAAACTGGGAATTTGAGTTGCAAAGTGAATTGCAGTTTTAATCAGCATAAAGATATCCAGATGTGAGGGAGAATTCAGTTATCTTCTAGTACCCTGGACAGACAACTAAACTAAAAGAAACATGTATTCTCTTTAGGAAGGAAAGGAATACACCTGCACTATGATCTGCCTGACCTTCTGTTCCTTTAATTGAATTTAATCAACAAGCAGGTAATATTAGCTAGAGGAGTAATTGCAGGGCATTGGTTGGGAACTTCAGATATCCATTTCTTAATGAGAAAAGAATGAAAACAGACATTACTACATATGTATGAGCATGTATATGTTTATGCTCTCTAACACGCACAGGGTCAGATGGCATCTATGGAAACTGTAACTATTGCAGAATTATTATATATGCTTTATGTTTTTAAACCAATGCCATGCATTTCTCTATGAAGCAGCTGAAATAGAGGTGCTAAGGTAATTTAGTGGCTATAGTATTAGATCTGGAGTCATGAAGACCTCAGCTCAAATCTTGCTTTAGACACTAGCAATGTGACCTGGGTAAACAATTTAACCTTTTGGCTTCAGGTTCCTTATGTATAAAATTGGTATAATAATATGTATATATAATAATATCTCATAGGATGGTTATGAGGATTAGATGGGACAATATGGAAAGCTTTTGGTAAGTACTACATAAATATTAACCATCATTATTGTGGGTTATGGTATGTGATCTTGGTTACATCAAACACTGGAATTAGTAAACATCTAGAAGAAACAATAATAATGAGAAAAAGATATAGTATGCAACCGAAACGACTCAACCCTGAATTATTCAGCCTAGTAACTGATAGGAAAATGAACAGTAGAAATGACATTGAACATCAATTACAATAATTTTATAATGAAATTTAACAGAAGAAAAATGATTTCTATAACAAGGAGACCAAAAGTGCCTAAAAAGCAATTTAGTCAGAAAACACTTGACTTACCTGCCAAGCAGAAAGAGATGGAAGCCAAAGGCAACAGGATATAAACTGATTATAAAATGAAACAGATGGGTGATGGATTTTTATGAGCAATATTGCCTCAAAAAACAGAAACAGGCAGTAGAAGGTAAAACTAGTTTAAAGAACTGTTGGCAAGAGATCCAACTGTGGGAGGAAGAAAGGAAACATGCATTTATTAAGGATTATTAAGTGTCCAAGGCACTGTGTTTAACCTCTGGGAATGGGGTGGGGGGTTACACACCCAAAAAGGGAGCTGAAAGGAGAGTAGATGGTAGCGGTAGAGGAGATGAAAGTACCTAGCGTGCGTACATTGTTTTGAGATCTTGAAGTCAAAAACATAGGATTTTGGGATGAAAATGAAAGGAGGGCAACAAGGAAAAAAGTGGAAAAGATCTGCAAAGATTTTTGTAACAAAATGTTTTCATTTAAGATTGTAATTCCACTCCATTTGGATTCTAATATCATTATTTTTGTTGTTCATTCTTTGTACTTGAAGAGGACCCCCATTATGTTGGTGTCAAAGTACGATGTGTTCATCTGTGGCAGATCAGCTCAATAATAGCTCAGAAGACTATCACAGATTGGGCACAAATAGTCCATTTGAACATTTGAGATGGAGATGTCTCCAAATTTGTGCATTTCTTGTTTCCTTTGTGTTACTACAATTCTACTTTGCTTATGAGTATAGGACCTTCTTTGATGTGGGCATGCCAAACTGGGTAGTCTTATGCCAGCATCTCCCATGTCTCAAAATTGATACTAACATTCTTCAGAGAGACCTTGAGAGTGTCCTTGTACTGCTTCTTCTGACCTCCATGTGAACCCTTGCCTCATGAGAGTTCTCTGTAAAATCAGACAATGGGGCCAGCCCATCAGAATTGTACACTCTGCAGTACAGTTTGAGTGCTTGACAGTTCAGCTCAAGAGCATATATATGTTTATATGTATGTTTCTACATAGTATAGACATACACATCAGCTTAGTTTCCAGTGTCTAATCCTTCCAGGTGATCTTCAAAGTCTTCCCAAGACAATTCAAATGGAAATGATTCCATTTCCTGGCATGGCATTGGTAGACTGTCTAGTTTTCACAAGTATACAATAATGAAGTTAGTATAACATCTCTGCAGTTCTTCCATTTGCTAAGAAGCTTAAAACCTCTATTCTCACACAACTTTTTTTGGAGTTTCCCTAACACTGAGCTAGTTCTGGCAATGAACATTTCAACTTCATCATTTATATGTACAGTCCTGGAAAGTATATTGCCAAGGTAGATGAACTTATCCACAGCATTGAAAATTTATCCATTTGGTCTACCCAGTGGTTCTACATACGGGTAGTGTGGTGTTTGCTGGTGGAGGACCTCTGTTTTCTTGGTGTTGATTTTCAGGCTACTCTAACATCACATGCTTATATAAGAGGAAAAATGATACTAACTGGAACAAAAATGGGAAGAGCAACCAGAATGAACCAAATGTACGTAGAGATCTTGCTGAAAATAGCACAACCATGAGGACATTGAAGGTATGATTCATAAATCTTGGACCTTATTAATGCCTAACAAAGAAAAACCAAGAAATCATTAATAATACTAGTTTATATGCCAATTTTCCTATTTATAGAAAATATATGTACAGAATCATCTACATACACATCAAAGATAGCCTTGATGAGAGTATTATTATGGAACGAGCAGGTTTTTGTAAGTAATATAATGCAATGGACCATATCTTTACCATTTCACAATAGCCAAAAAGATCCAGGGAATGAGATTCCACTATGATTATTGATTATAAAAAGGAGCATTTGATTTGGTAAAGCAAAATACTTCCTAAAAGGCTGTCTTCCCACAAAGTCTTCCATTCATATATCAAAAATCACTCAAAATTCCTTGAAATATATAACAGAAATAAACATTAGTGATGCTGTTTATGAAGATCAGGCAAAACATGTGGAAGTGGATATATGCCCACAATGTGTTCGCCAATGCAATGGAAGAGATCCAAGGCAGTGTCCATATTGAAGAAGGGTTCCCTGTGCAGGGTGAGATGTTCCCAGATGTTCCTATTTGTGACATTGTTATGGTTTCATTAAGTCTCAGAACATTGCTCAGTTAAAATAAAGCCTCACACACTTACTGGCTATATGACCTTGGGCAAGTCACTTAACCTTTGTCTGCCTCAATTTTCTCATCTATAAAATAAAAGTAATATGAGTACCCTTTCTACATCACAGGGGTTAGAAGCATGGCCTCCCCATGATCTAGAAAATCTGTATAAAATGTTTTGGTTTTCCCTCTGTGCCAGAGAAAAAACCTAAATTATTATGGTATTAAAAGATAATATATTGATATTATACAATACTAGACATATATCTTACACATTTCTGACTTTCTAAACTTTTTCTGTGTCATCTGCTGACACCTTCATGTGTTGTCTACAGCTTCAGCAAAACTACTGCAAATTCCCCTTTAATTTATTATACCCACCTGTGATGTATTAAAATCAGAATTGGGGAAAGTCATGATGTGGAAGGGATAATTGTCATAGCACCTCTCACAGAGCTACTGAGAGGATAAAATGAAATAATTTCTATAAAGTGCTTTGCAGATCTTAAAACATTATATAAACATTAGCTATTAATATTTTTATTACTATTATCATTATATCATTGATAGAAATGTTAAACAGAACAAGGTCAAGGACATTTCTCTTTAGTACTCCAGTGGAAACAGTGCTGGGCCTGGAGTGAGGGAAACTCCTCTTCTTGAGTTCAAACCTGGCCTCAGACACTAGCTGTGTGACCCTGGACAAGTCACTTACCCCTGTTTGCCTAAGTTTCCTCATCTGTAAAATGAGCTGCAGAAGGAAATTGTAAACTACTCCATCTTTTATCACGTATACTTCATCCCTGACCAGAAAACTGTCATATCTATATTTTATGCCACAATCTAGAAGTCCAATTCTCCTTTACAGACACCTGCTTTTCACTTCTTAAATCAGTTTTTTTTTCTCTTCTGTATCTCTGGTGGGCAATTATAAGAAAAACATCATCTATAACTGTGTGGTCTTTAATTTCTTTCAATTTTTGACACTACTTTTAAATTCCTTCTGAGAATATCATTTGTGCCCACATGAGCTACCTAAAGTAGATTTTGTTCATGCATTTTGACAGGTCTTTAGAGGTTTGCTATTGTAGTTTGGATCATAGGATCCTGGGAAGACAACCAGCCTCTCTGCTGCTGCATAAGGCCTCATAACAGCTTCCTCTGTCCTCCTGGGCAGAGAATTGCCATCTGCCACTACTCACAGATATTTCCTTTGACCTTTAACTGCATGATCTCACTTGTGGGTCTATAATAGCTTTCTTTGGAGAACAAGCAACTGGTTCCTCTGCAGATCATCCAACTCCCTCCTCTTGAGGGAATATCTCATATCTGGCTTTGTTTTTTGTCCTTTCATGACTCCTCCTTTTCTGTGTGATACTTCCACTCTTCAGTCAAGCCTCACTTTCTCTACCTCAGATCCTTCTCTCTCCTGCTTAGATTAGACCTCATTTCTGTTTCTTTTTTTATTTATTTTTATTTTTTTTTAAATTTTATTATAGTTTGCATCATTCATTTCCACAAGATTTTGAGTTACATATTTTCTCCCCCTCTTTCTCCCACCCACCGCCCCAAAACAGCCTTCCCAGTGTGTCCCCCCTCCCCCAGTCTATTCTC
>JAQQSV010014304.1:0-12320 GCA_028646515.1 Pseudochirops corinnae
AAATGAGCAGAATTAGGAGAATAATTTATATAGTAACAACATTGTGAAAACGATTTCAAAGCTTTAAAAGAAGACTGATGATAAAACATGTTCTCAATGACAGACAGGTGATAGATTTAGGATGTTGGCTGAGACATATGTCTTTTTATGTACAGTCATTTTGTTTTGCTTGACTGAATATTATAAAAAAATTACTTTTTCTGTAGGATGGGGAGATAGGGAGAGAAAAAATGGTGTCTATAATTTTTTAAATTAGAGAAATGGGAGGGTGTACTACAGATGTGAAATGTTATTTGCACTTTCAGATGAAGTCATTGTTTCATTAGTTTTGCTCAGCTCTTTTATTTTGTTTCAAGACACCGCTCATGAAGTGGGAGCAATCGGTAAATATTTCTGACCCAAAAACAAAACACATCTATAAAACTTAAAAGTTAAATTAAAAGACCTTTTAAAAATTGGCGGTTTTGCAGTATGGAAAGAACGAGTTACCCTTCCATGCATATGCCTTTGCTGTACACATTCCTTTTGTCTATGTTTCTCTTTGTGATAGAGGTTGGTGTTTTTCACTGGAAAATGACAAAAAGATGAAGTCCAGAAAACTTTGCCTCTAAGAAAGGAAGAATTTGCATTATTGTCTTTCACAGTGGCATCCATAGTGTGGTGATTTGCTGGGTAAAGTAGAAGAAGCCCCATGCTTCCATGTGTTTTTTATGTATGAATGCTGCATGCATGATGCTTATGAAGGTCTACACTTTTCATTAGATGTGTGGAAGAGTGAGACCAAGATTATGAGGGGGAACATTATATGTTCTCGTTTTTTCACTGGATCTATTATTTTATTGTTGCAGGGAACTCCTAGTCAGGAACCTACACCTACCAATGTAAATCATTGACTGTTTTGCAGTTTGTAGTCTTAGAGAGTTGTGACCAACCCTGGGTCATTCAGCCAGTATGTGTCAGAGGCAGGATTTGAACCCACATTTTCCAAGGCTGAGTTCTGCTCAATATATAATCAAGGAGATTATATAATCAGCAATTTATAATCAAGGAGAACTCAAATATTATATTCTCTTTTCCCTTTACTCCTCTTTAGGATGATCTTGCAAAAGCATGATGGCTGTAGTCTTTCTGTTATGGCATGAAAAGACTGTTAGTTGTTAGTAGGACTCATTCGTTCACTCTAGTATCTACAGGTTGGCACTTCACTTCCTATAGTCTAGTAATCTTTCCACAGGGGAGTTATAGATCCCTCTGTATTCAACCTGAGGAAATACATGCCATTAACAATTCTTTTTCTTTATTCACAAAGAATAGATTAAACAGCACGAGGAGAATGTCAATCACATGTGTACGTAGTCTATGAGTAGTGTTGAGCATGTTAACAGCTGTATCTAGAGCTCATGGCTTAATCACTTTCGTTATATGTCCTGGGAAGGAAAATTATCATCAATCAAAGACTCATGCTGTATCACTAAAAAAAGCCCTGGTAGAGCATGAAGATACTCCTGTAATGGTCCTGAAATGTGTTTCTTCTCTTCCTACCCCAAAGAGGGATTCTTAACACTTTAACTCATACAGGTCAAGGCTATCATCATTTTCCCAGGGGTGGAAATAATAGTCCTATCTTCTGAACCTAGAATTCCTTAGTAGCCTAGGAGTCACTCAGAGTGATGTCTGGGATGTAAAGTCAGGGTTCCTTTCCTCTCTCTATAGGAACCTCTCTGGGGAAAGACATCCCTTCAACAGTACACCTTTACTCAGAACAATGAGTCGAGCTGGGACCACAATCTTCGTTTAAATTGATCTTTAGACGAGAATGATACTCTTTCTCGTTTCTGGGCGAACCCCAGTGATTGTTATCCCAAATCTAGGACTTATCATGCTATACGGTGGTTCCTGTCCCTACAGTCCTAGGCTATCTGGTATTCTGGATGGCACCTGCCAACCTGCTGCCCACATAGGGGAAAATTATACTTGCTTCAGCTGGATTCCAATTCCATAGCAGAGGGTTTCATTACTTGGAAAACTGCTATTGGTAGAGGATCCCACATCACAGGGCTCAGTTTCCATGTGATTGGTCTGTTGTGGCTGGAAATGCACCCAGACTGGCTTCAAAGCATTCCTCAGCCTTCCGTTATCTCCCTTATTCAGTTTAGACCTTGAGGAATTTGTGTTTGGAAAGCAACTAAATGCCAAATACCAAACGAGACTCTCCTGGAAATGGCTTAGGAAACTTCACTCATGATTCTTGCCTCCAGACTCTGGGTAATTAAATGTATGGAAATGGTTTCAGGTGCTAGATCCCCAGGTGAGCAGAAACAATTAAGAGCAGTCCCACTTTGACGGGAAATCCTGGTTGTACAAAAGAATTCGGATTCAACAAATCTTACTTATGCCTGCCGTATACAGAGCACCATGCTAAATTCTGGGAGATGTAGAATTTAGTTAAGACACAGTTCCTTCTCTCATGAAACTTACTGTTTCATAGGAGGAAAGAATCTGCTAGGTAAGAGAGTCGAGAGTAATGTGTATTATAGAAGGGCATTAATATCAGATTTTATATAATTATAAAATAAGCTAGGAATCTGTTTTGGGAAGTTCTATTTTTTCCTACCAAGGTTCAAGGTAAGGAAGGAGTGAAGGCACATATTAAATGATATGTATGACTATTATCATACTGCATGGTAATTAGTCATGGATAAGTATCAAGATCTTGTCATTCACAGAAACCCTCCTTCTCCTCCCTTCCCTTTCCCTCCCTACTTTCTTACTCTCCACTGCTGCCAGCTCCTCCCATAAGGCTGAAATCCACAACCTGCATCATTGTCTAGAGCTCTGTGTAAGAATCTAATCTTTTTTCCACATGAGAACCTTTGCATATTTAAATAACTCTATCAGGTCCTTGCTGACACTTCTCTTCCAGGTTAAACAATCCAAGTTTCTACATGTCCCTATGTGACATTAAGCCCTATGAGCTTTGGTTTCTTCCTTTGTAAAATAGTGACTCAGTTTGCCCACTTTATAGAATTGTGAAGAGAAGATAATATGTGAATGTGCTTGTAATATGAATAGTGCTACATGGAATATAAAGGAAGATTGGGACTCAGTGTGGGGCTTTAGCTATTATAGATTAGGTTGTTAGTGTGGGAGATTCACAGAGTATCCTGCATAGGGCAGTTGTAATAGGATATTGCTATGGATGGAAAGATAAAGAAAGGTGAAGATTTCTACTATTGAGTGCCAGCAGTCTGATTAGCCATTTGTTCATTATTTAATTCATTTATTAAGCCTTAGTGATGACTCTGAGATGACTCAGAATTTTAAGTCTGGAACAGAACTTAGCAATCATCTACTTCAATCCCCTTTTCCAGTATAGCGCCTTTCCTTACGGGACACTAGGTTCCTATACAGAATGCTTTAGATATGGGATAATGAGAATTTTTATTCCTGAAGTATGAACTTGAAAAGCAGGAAAGCAAATCCAAAAGTCAAAGAGGAAAAACAAATAGGCACTGGAGGGGCAGGGTTGGAAAAGGAGCATAGATATTTCTCCATACTGCCATTTATTTCAGGATCTAGAAGGTGAGAGAAGACATCTTTCACAGACAGTGCAAAATCACAGGGACCTTTTGGAGGTCCTGTCTGGGGAGGATTGAGAAGGTTGTCACTCACCTATCCTTTAGTGAATGGTCCTCTCCCAGAATACCTTTGCTTCATTTTTCTTTTCTTGTCAATGTAATCTGAAGCATGTAGAGACCAACATTGTCCAAGTAGGAGCAGCAGCTCTTAGTGAGACTAACTTAGAATTTACATTCATTTAGAGCACGAAGAGAGAAGAAAGCTCATTTCCTCTAACCCTTTCTTTTGGCCCATGAGGACACTGATACCCAGAGAGAGGATAAGTGATTTGTTCAAGGTTACATAGCTGGTTAGTGGTGGACTCCGTTGTTGTGGTTCAATTGTGCTTAACTCTTCATGATCCCATTTGAGATTTTCTTGGTGAAGATAGGTACTGGAGTGGTTTTCCATTTCCTTCTCTAGTTCATTTTGTAGATGAGGAAACTGAGGCAAATAGGGTTAACTGACTTGCCCAGGGTCACACAGTTAGCAAGTGTCTGAGGTCAAATTTGAACTCAGGTCTTTCTGACTCTAAGCCCACTGTGCCACGTAGTGGTGGATGTAGTACTCTTAGCCCAAGGATTTATCCTGTAATTACACTCCTTCTCCAGGGAGATATTATTCAAATCTTGAAATGGAATAAATCCAGAGATTCTACTATGATGGTCAAGAATTAGAAAGGGCTTGAATCTCCCAAGACCTTTGGTCCATTTCCTTTCTTGTGAATAAATGGAGGAAGACATAGGAATAATGCCTCTGGGTGGGGGGGAGCTGGGATATGATACCTTTTTGTAACATGAAGCCCTTCACAAATATGTTTCAGTTTCCAAAGTATCTGAACTTGAACCACAGTGAGTTTCCAACAGCTGAAGAAAACCAAACATTTGCACAATGCAATAGCTTTGGTTTCACATCTGCTGGGAGACTTGTTTCCCTGGATTGAAGCACCGGCCAACGATGACGTGACTTAGAAATGAAAGCTGGCTGGGCCATAGGAAAGCTCTGCAGACTGTGCTAAGTCATGACAGTGTGTCTAAAACCTTCAAGAGCAGTGGTATTAGGAAAAAGTAGGGAGGGTGAAGAAATCATCAAATTTTAAAATATTTCAAGTGAAATATTAAGTGTTTGGTGAAAATCTGAGTTTGTTGCCTAAATTGATAGCTGATTGTCCAAATGTGGGTCTGAGAACATATATTGCCAATAAAACCATAGAGGGGGAAAATCTTTTCTGAGGTGGATGTGGGAGTTGGAGAATTTTGTTCTTTTTATCCTCCTTCCTCACAGAGGAAAGAGTGGTAAATCACCCCCCCCCTCCTCTGCCAACTTTACTGCTTTGGCTATTCAGAGCAAGCATATTATGAGATCCTCTGAAGTAAATGGAGTAGAAGAGAGATCTGTGACTGTATAAGGCAGATACAGCAGACATACAATTATGAGTAATGTATCATAAAATAGTAATCATATTGTATGCCTGAGCCTAGAATGTTCTCTCTCCTCAGTTCTGCCTCTTGGAAATCCATAGTTCTCTTTGGGTGTCATGTTATAGACATTTTCTGATCCTTTTAATGCTTCCCTCTTCCTAACACTACCATTTATTTTCTTTGTATAAATTTTGTATTTACTGATCCATATACATTAGTAATACATAATATTTTATAGTGCATTGATATTGGTGAAGAGCATTATATACTCTATTTTGTTGAATCTTCACAACATCCCTGTGAGTAGGTACTCTGAATACCTTCCATAGTGCCTCCTACTCCAGAGTTAGACACTAGAGGTGACTGGTAACTCCTGTAGGGCATGGAGCAGGAGATACCAACAGAAAAGCAGCATAGCAGAAGAGATTTAGATGCTGGCAAAGAAGCAACTTGTCAAAGATGAATAATAGAGTACCAGAGGGGAACTCCTGGTGAAAGAACAGTGAGGCAGCAGAGAACCAATGTGCAAGAGTGAACCCTGAGTACTTCTACCTTGCTATGCTCCAGACTCCTGGAAGGATTTAGTGCTTGGCCACTGGGAAGGAGGATCTCTTGAGTGCCTGTAGGTTCATATGTAAATCATTCCAGTATGATATACCTGAAATAGTCATGAAGGATACTTTAGTCCCTAAGGAGGGTTACTATCCCTTTATTTTTCACAGGCTTTGAGGCATCTCTAACTTTTCTGTGTAATTAAAATTGTTCTATGTTTTTGAGCCTTGTGAATCTGAGGGCTTGGAAAGGGAACTTGTGGTTGCCTAAAAGGCAGTGTTAGATACTGAGATTGAGCCAGGAGTTAGGTTAGTGATCAGGAAAGAGTACCTCGTGATAGGCTCTTCATGTTAGGAGGGACCCTCTGACACAACAGTTAAATAATACCCTTTCCAAAGAGTCAGGTCCAAGGAACTAGACATACTTTAGCTTAAGATTATTTCCATTTGTTTTCTCAGGGTTCAAAAGGTAATTGAATGTAGAATGAATTATTTTTAAAGGTAGAAATTAACTAGTATGGATGTCATCTGAAGATGCTGAGATTTTAAAAAGTTATTATACATATTTTTACTTAGGGAAGGGTCTTGCATCACCTGCCTGAGAATCGTCTTTGAAGAATTGTAGTTTAATTTGTTGCATGATGAGAAATTTATCCTTTGACCCTGAAGTTTGCTCTTCAAAGTGTTTGGATGCTTTATGATTTCTGATTAGAAAGATAGCATTCAGCATTTTTTTCTTTGTTTCCTGAGGATAGTTTTGTTCAACTTTATCTATACTTTTGAGAAAGGCATTTGCTTAGACACCAAACACTATATTAGAGGATGTGATGAACACATGATACTCTATATTAACAATTTGTGTGTCAGTAAATATGATGTCATTAAGATTATATATAGAAAAGTCATATAATTTTCTTGATGAATTTCTCAGTTAGCAGCCAAATTAGATCTATCTAAATCTGTTTTAGAAGACTGAATGAAAACCCATTGGTTTATTAGTGGTACCTTTGAAATGAAATGAAAACCAGTTATTTTTAAAATCTCTCTTTTCTTCATTTCCTAAGTCTGTGAAAGTCAAGGTAACTTTTATTAATTTCTTCCCTTACATAGTTATTGACAGTGGGGAGATATGATAGAATCTTTTATCATTTCAATTTTTAGTGCATGGTTTTATATAATTAATGCCAAATGAACACATAATTTAGTTCTCTACCAGAACATAGACAAATCAGCAACATCACAGTTTATGGTTCATTTTTCAGTTTCTTATGTTCTACTTCAGCCTTGTGCAACCTGACTTCCTTCCATCCCAACCACTTTACTGATCTACTTTTCTAAATATCACCAGTGTTCTTATTGTCAGATCCCAGAGATTCAGAGAGTCCCTGATACCTGTGACAATACTTAGTACCTCCTCCTTGAAACTTGACTTTCAGTGTCTGTACCAGTACAGTGTCCAGGATCTTCCCTTACTTCTCTGGTCGTTCCTGTTTCATCTGCTGTCCCTCATTCCTCTAGGATTTCCCCTGAATATCTATGGGTTGCTGCAACTTCCCGAGAGAGTCTTTTTGTTGGCTTTTTTTTTTTTTTTTAACAATCAGAATAGACAGTACTATTGTTCACCTGGCTTCAGTTATCCCAAATTGTAGCTATAATGACTAGGAGGTTGTAATTTAAACCTTATAGGGCTTGCAGCCCTACAAATGTGGCTGACACAACTTCCAGATATAATAAGTATTAATCAATCAATCAACAAGTATTTTTAAGCATCGTGTGCCAGATCCTGTATTATGCTCTCGGGATACAAGAACAAAAGTGAACAACCCCTGCTTGAAAAGCACTTAAATTCTAATGAGGGAGACAAGTACAGATAAAATATATGCAACATGAATATGAAATGAATCACTGCAGAGACACACAATATAGTTCAATACCAGGTACTGTAGGTGGGAGGGCACTAGCTGTTGAGGGCATCAGGAAAGGATGATTCATGTTTGCTTGTATAACTTTTTGGGACACTGGAAGTATGTGTGGCTCTAACTTCAGTACAAGGTTCACACAGTCTGCGTATTTAATGGTACAAAAATGTCCTTGCTGCTTCACTCTTTCCCGTGTGCTGTTTTCTCTGTTCTTGTTTAAAATTAGGGTAAAATGAATAACTTTAATGCAATGAAGGGACTCTTAATTCAGTTTAAAAAACTACCCTCTCTTTACTACTTCAGCATGGTTCTGTAATACAGCCAAACTCTGAAGAATTACACATGTTCTCTTCAAAGTTGTGAGGTGTGCTGTTCCCCAAGTCTTGGACATAAGCAGTAATTGGTTAGACTGAGTTAATTTTGAATTAGTCATTAGATCCTGTTGATTCCATCTCTAAAAAATCTTTCAAAACTGTCTAGTCCTCACTGAATTAGAATCATGGAACCTCAAAGTTGGAAGAGACTATTGGTCTCATACCTGAACAATGGAGTCTGTGGTTGAATGGAAAGAACACTGGCTTTGGAGTCTGAGTTTCTCATTTTTAATCTTAGCTCTGCCACTTGCTGCCCAAGTGGATAAATCTGGGATCTTATCATCCCTTCTGCAGCCTTCTGGACAAGTGATCATCAAGCCTTTGACTAAGGCAACATTTCTGGATGCTACTTAATGTTGGGAAGTTTTTCCTGACATCAAACTTGAACTTGCTTCTTTACAAAATCCATTGATTTCTGCCCCCTTAATCAGAAGGACCTAATCTAATAAGCTCTTCTGTCTCAGAGCCCTTCAAATACTTGAAGACAGATAATTCATCATATCCATCCAAGGTCTTCTTTTCTCCAGGCTGAACATCTTCTGTTTCTTCAACCAGTCCTCCTACTATCTCAATGAATGCTATCCCCTTCTGAATGCTCTTCAGACTTGTGTGCTTCCTAAAATGTGGTTCTCAGACCTGAATATAATACTCTGGATGTGATCTGGTCACAACAGTCTAGAAGGAGGAATAAGCCTTTTATTGCTTTAGCTGTTTTGGCTGCCTTGTCATCCCCTTTGATATTAAGCTTGAAGGCCTTGAGAAAAATGAACACACTTTTCAAATGAACTCCTGTCTAATTGTTTCCCCAATCTTGTACAGGCAGTGAGGTGATGCAGTGGGCAGAGCACCAGGCTTGGAGTTAGGAAGACCTGTGACCAGGGGCTAGTCACTTAACCTCTGTTTGCTTCAGTTTCATCATCTGCAAAATGGGGAATAATAATACCACCTGTCTATAAAGATCGTTGTTAGGATCAAATGAGATGATAGTTATAAAGTGCTTAGCATAGTTGGCACTCTATAGGTGTTAGTCCTTAGATTTATACTATTATTATTATTATTACTTATGAAGTTGATTTTTTAAACTCAAGTATTAAGACTTGATATTTACCACATCACAATTTCATCTAATCAGGTTCAGCCTGGTGGTCTCCCTTGTCATAATTCTGGGTAATCCTGACCCTCTCTCATCCAGTGTGTTTGTTAGCTCTCCATCAGCAGCTCATTCTGCTTTGGTTGCTAGGAAGTTTTTCCTTTACAACCTAATTTTGTATCTCTGTAACTTCTGCCCATTACTTCCAGTTTCTTCCCTTTAGGGCTGTCTATAATTGTCTTTCCTTAGGTACATTTTCTCTTCGTAGGCCTTAGAGTCCTCATTAGTGACATAGAGGAGATGTTCTAACCTAGAGTCTCTTATCCTTTTTTTTGTGTCTTGGATACCTTCGGTGACAGTCTAGGGAAGCCTCAGGACTTGTTTTCAGAATCATGTTTTTAAATGCATAAAATAAAATTCCTGGGGCCATAGAAGAAACCAATTATATTGAAACACCATTATCAAAATACTTTTTAAAAAAGTTCATGAATCCCAGGTTAAGAGCCCCTTTTCCAGATGAATGCTAGGGTCTTTTTCTACTGTAAATCACATTTTTTTTTCTGTTTTCAGACTTCTGTATATATTAAACTCTGACAGACTCTGATAACCCATTGATTGATTTATTATAATTTGATTGAAACTCATTTACATTAATGTGCCATACCAACAAGGAATTTACATATGTAGTTTTTCTTTTATCTCTAATTGTGGAATGAAAGGCTGACACAGGAATTTCTAGTATTTCTAAGTGAGAGAGGAAATTTTGTAGGGGTGGAGGATGAGGAGGGAAGTGGGATCCTAGAATTATATTGAGCTGCCTCTGGATGGTTTTGAAAGTAGTGAGTCAGTCCTTTACTAAGAATTGAGTGGGGCAAGAATAGAACTTGCCTTCTTACCTGGAGAACCTGGCTGATGTTGGAGGATACATCCATATCTTCCCCTCACTGGCATATTCTAGAACCTAGAGCATTGTTTTGCTTTAGCACAGGTCTGCCTGCCAAAATACAGCTCTTCTCCAGATTTCCCATCCCTTTTCTCTTCTCTCACTGCCTAGATACATCTTGGAACCTACTCTGTCCATGTTCTAATCTTAACTCAACCTCTCATCTCTTACTTCTGGCACAAGGCTTCCAGATACATATATTATGTGTTTTGGTCAGAGCCTAGACAAGGTATTGGTATGTCCAAGGCACAGTTTAAAAATTGGAAATTATAGACTCAGGGTGTGACTCTCTTACCAGAAGTTTTGAGCTCTCAATGTTACAAATGTGACAACTTTTCACAAAAGAAATAATTGTGTGCCAGAGGGAATAAAATTTTCTGCCACTAAACATATAGACTGTTTACTTTGTCTCTCCTTTGTCCTCTGCATATTTTTGGAATGTAGTTTTATTTGGGTTAGCATTTAATGAATTTTTCCTCAAGTACTTTTGCCTACCCTACCCCAAGGTCTTGTTTGAGAGTTGGAAGGGACCTTAGCTGCCATCTGATCAATCCTGTCCTGAAAAGGAATCCCTACTATAGCCTATGCCCAAATTGGTCACCCTTTGTTTGAAGACCATCAAGGAAACAGACACCTTACCAGGCAGACCGTTTTACTTTTGGATGGGTTTAATTGTTAGGAAGTTTTTCTTGACATCAAGCCTCAATTTACATTATTGTGACTTTCATCCACTTTTCCTGGTTCCATCCTCTAGACACAAACAGAACAAGGTAAATACTTTCTACATATGACAATTCTTCAAATCCTGAGATTTCCCCCCCCCAGGCTAACAATGGTCAGTTCCTTCAACCAATCCTCAGATGACTTAGACTCAAGACTCTTCATCATTCCAGGTGACATTCTCTGGACTCTTCTTCTTGTCAATATCTTTCTTAAAATGTGGTGCCTGGAACTGAATACAGCACCTCAAGTGAAGCCTGACCCCTGACCTACTTCTGTAAGTCACATCTTTCTTTAATGCGGCCCAAGATTACCTTAGCTTTGCTCCCTACCGTACCATACTGCTGACTCATAAGGAGGAGCTTGCAACCTACTTTTTTCAGAACTGCTGCTTACTTCAAGTCCCGTGTCTTATACTTGTGAAGTTGATTTGTTTTGTACCCAAGTATAAGACTTTACATTTACCCCTGTTGAATTTTATCCTACTAGATTCAGCCCCAGGCTTCTGATTTCATGAGAAATGATCTCACAATGTATTAAGCCTTCATTTAGCCAGTCCTTGATACTGTTTGCAGCATGAATGGCCCCATTTCAAGAAAGATATGATGAAGCTGGAAAAGATCCAGAGAAAGCACCTAAAAGGATTTGAAGGCATAAAGAAGATACCACAGGACTCTTCCTCCTGGGGATATGAAGAATTAAAATTAGATATGATCATAACCTAGCAAATCATGAAAGGCATGAATAGGGTAAAACCTGACTAGTTCATCAGATCCCCAAATACCACAACTATGGTGGCACCCTTGAGACTTACGAGAGAGTTTGAGGATGAATAAAAGGGGTTCACTCTACACAGCAAGCATTAAATTTGAAGAATTCTTTTTAAAAAGTTTTTTGATGCCTTTAGTGTTTACACACAGCCTTTCTGAGTGCAGCCCCATAAGTACATATAAGTGGGGTCTCATTATGTATGCAGCCTTCCATACTTAGAAACCCCCAACTTATTCAAGGAAAAGAAGAAAGTGCTTTTTGAAGAACTCATTATTCTAAGAACTAGTATCAGTTGAAAATATACATGAGTAAAAGCAGTCTCCATGGATTATAGACCTGAAATGTACTAAAGCGGGGGGGAGTGGAGCGTGTTTAAAAGGTTAGAGAAGTAGCCCCATAGGAGATTTCGTGGATGGCAGCTACCATATAATCCCACAAAACATCACTTGGGGCCCAGACAAAATACTGGGATGGATGGAACACTTGTCTCATCCAGTTTGGCATTTCTTATGTGCTTTTATGATCTCACTAACATGTGCTATTTTGTGTTCACAAAGGGAAACCAAGTAATAATGTGTGGGTGGCTGGCAAAAGCACATTATGACCACTGTAAAAACAATCCAAAATAGACTTCTCAGTGGCAACGGATCGGTAGCATCATTTTGGTGTACAGAAGGGATTTCAGGATTTGGGGTAGGGTTTTTTTTTCATGTTAGGAAGAACGTCAGATTTTGTAGACCAAAGAGAATTTTTGAAATCTAATGATTCTTTAAAAACTACTTGTAGAATGACATAAACTCTAAACTGGGCATTTTTGCCACATAGAAGAGTTGGGGGAAGGGGGATGAGTGGTGGGGTGATGGAGGGGAGGGCAGGGTGGGGGGGAGGGCTGATGAATGCTCACATTTCTGTA
>JAQQSV010014305.1:0-12320 GCA_028646515.1 Pseudochirops corinnae
AGAGATTATAGAGCCAAAGGTTTTATTTTCCAGCCCATTTGGCATTTTCCTTCACCTTACCCCCTGACCTTTCAGTGAAATCTCTAAATTTCTGTTTTGTTGTTTTGGTCTTAGACTGAATACTATATTTTAGGATGGGTCAGATTAAGGGAGGAAGGATTATCTTAGAATTCCTAATCAATTATCTCAGGAAACCACATATACACACGCACACACACATGTGTATACATGAATATATACATGTACATATGTATACATACATATACACACGCATACATAATTATTGATGCCCAGGTGGGGAGAAACAAGCTCAAGACCAAAGGGGTGCCATTTTGATAATCTTTGACATCTCTTTTCAATGCTATGACCTTCTCCAAATATTTTCACTTGCACTTCTGCACATAGTCCTCTTCCTCCCCTGTCTTACTCAGACAACCATTCATGATAACAAAGATTTTTAAAAGAGAAGAAAAGAAGCAAAACTAACTCTATATCCATACCCAGATTTTCTACCTCTGCAAATAAGGGAAGCAAGTGTAATGCCATATATGATTTTTGAACAAATCTAAATGTAAAACCTAACAGAGAAGAAATATCAGCACATGGAACCTCATGAAGTACAACCAGTCCCCTCCCTGAAGATTCTGAATGTAGCCATGATAGCTTAATTGGGCTACTTTGAGTAAAGTCATTGTGGCTGGACATCCTTATGCTTTGCTAAATTCTATGTTCAGAAGTTCTGCCATATCCAGAGGCCAAGTTTTTGCAAATTTATGCCCTTGGATATGAGGAAATATCAGGTGAAAGTGGTGATAGAATTAACTTAAATTCATTAAATAGCTTCCATTTTCTGAAGAAGATACTCGAAGAGCATGTCCTACTGAGAGGGAGTTAGGCTCATTTTTACTTATGAAAGAAGGTACTTTTTTATTGTATAATAATGTATGCTATGTGAAAGTGGAAGGTTTTCACTCAATCTCATTATCTTGATAGAATTTGAATATTTTAAGTAACATACAGTCCAATTTAGTGAACTTTTTTTTTTACTTTTAATATAATTGACAGAGGGTTTTCAAGAGGAAAATTTTGGTATGAAAATTGTTATAACCTAATGAGACTAAGGAGTTTTGTCTCATGAAGCAGAGAGAAGGCACACACACACACACACATTCAGAATGAAGAACTGAAAATGACTTATATTTTGATTTAGTTCAAGTTGCCTCAGCGACGTATAATATTGTGTCATAATTATTTCTTTACTCATACAATGGGCTGAAATAATTTTACATTCTAATTAACTTAATGATTTAACAAAATGAAATTGACATATGCCTCACGAATAGTAGTTTTCAGTTTGAAATAATATCTCTTTGTAGCATTAATAAAACAGTATATTTACAAAATGGCATTGGCTACGTCTTTGACAGCAATTTTAATCTCAATCAGCATCATCTTATCTCTACTTTAATTGACTTGATTAAAGCAATATATCTTAATCGTTTGCATATTTATTTAACATGCTTCAGATTTTTCAAATGTATGTGAAATTTAGATATCAATTAGTCAAAATTATTGCTGCAGAAACTGGCATTCGTCTAGAGGCACAACTTTACATGAAGACAAAATATTTTTGAATATTTTGAAGGATAAGTTCAGTTCTGTGATAGTGCATGAAATAGAGGTACTGCAAAAGTTGTAGTAATCACCACCATGTTTTAGTTTATGACTCTTTTGTTCTACACAAACCCATGCCTCTGAATTTATATACCTTTCAAAGTATGGGAAAACAAGGAGTATAAATGAGTTTTTCCACCACAGATATATAGGTCAGGGAATCTGGCACAAATGATGCCCATAGTCCTTTGTGAACAAAAGATTTCTCTCAATAAATGTCTTCTTTCATTGAAAGTAGTGTCAGAAAAAGAGACTATAAGTTCAAAATTCTACATGGACTATGAATTTGTTTATTCTACCTATCATTTCTTCTTGTATTAGTACTTTCAAAGCACAGAAAACATCTACAAAGTTCTCCTAGATGCCTGTTTTGGTGTTTTTGTTGAAGAACATTGATTCTAAATTCAAGGTTTCCTCTAAGGGCTGACAGTATAAACTAATGGCATCTTCCTGGTCTCTAATAAAATACATGTGAGTAAGAGGGAAATACATTTCTAAGTATACCTGGGTTTAACATATGGACACTTATTGGGGGAATAAAAATTCCAATTCCTGTGAGGCATATGTGTCTATTTATATGACAGGATGATTGAATAGGGGTGGGAGTGGACAGGGAGAATTAAGGCAGTGAAATGTTAAAAATAAAAATTGCTTATTAGATGGAGCATTGCAGTTCTTGAGAATGAGTAGAGGCAACACTAGGGTTTTGAACAATGGATTCAACTTGGAAAGGCCTTCCTGGACTAAAGTAACAAGATAAAACGTTCAACGACTTTCCAAGCCAGAAAGGGTACAATTAAGGCTACAGAAATTTTACTTAACACTTTCTCTTTTCCTTCTCCAAGTTTTGACAGAGCATTGTGTCCAAATTACTTTGAGGCAGGAAAATGAAACTCTACTACTCATTTGGGCATGTGGCTTAGATCATTCTCTGTTGCATTTTTAAATTAACTTCTGTTTCAGTGATATGTTACACTAGTTCATTATTGTTCCTTTCCTGAATTATACAATTAACAATTGAATATCTAGATGGGACTCAATCCATTCCAGCCCAAACTAACCCAACAAACACTAATTATGTGTCCTCTATGTGCAAGGTAAAATGCTAAGCAATGGGATTAGAAAGACAAAAGAAAAAACAGTCTCTACCCTCAAGAAACTTTAAATCTAATGGAGAGATATAATATAAACAAGCAGAAAACCATGATTTGGTCAAGGAGAGAACAGTAGTGGCTAAAGGAATTAGAAATGACTTCTTGTAGGAGGTGTCAAATGTGCTTATCCTTAAAGTCAAGGATTCTAAGAGGCCAAATTTAGGAGGAAAGACACTACACATAAAAGGTCTGTGGAAAGGTCCAGAGGGCAGAAATGGAATGATGAATTCAGAGAACATTAAGCAAATCAATGTGTTTTGAAATTAGAGTGTGTAGAGGAGATTAAGGTGCTGTAAGCTTGGGAAGGCAGGCAAAAGCGATATGATAAAGAATGTTAAAGTACTAAACTGAAAAGTTTGCATTTTAATCTAGAGTCAATTGAGAACTACTAAAGGTTTATGAACAGAGACATAATATGCTCAAACTTGACCTTTAGGAAAGTCATTTTGGCTGCTATGTGGAAGATGGATTGGAGAGGAAGAAAATGGGACATCCAGTCCATTAGGAAACTATTGCAATAATCCACTCTATTAGGGATGGTTATCTGAAATAGATAGGTCATTATGTGATGGAGAAGAAGGGGATGAATGCAAGATAAATTATGGAGGTAGAATCAATAAGATGTGAGAATTGGTTAGATATTGGGAAGTGGGACTAAAGTAAATGGAAGAACTGAAGATTACTGTGAGGTTGGAAATTCATATGACTGGAAGGCCAGTGGTTTTCTGGACAGAGAAAATTATGGCAAAGGATTGTTTTGTTTTTTTTTTTTGTGAGGAAAATAATGAATTTTGTTTCTGATATATTGAATTTGAGATTTTTACAGGACATCCATTTGGAGATATTTAGTAGGCAGTTGGTGACATGGGTACTTCAACTCAGGAGGAAAAACTAGGGTTCATTATATAAATTTGGGATTCCTCATTTACATCATTAGTGCTACATACAAATGCTTTGAAAAGTTGGATTGTCAATTGTATCCATGGAAGTTGATGAGATCATCAAGAAAGGTAATTGTTGTTTGTCCTTCATTCTCAAAGAGGATCAATGCATCATGAGGATGATGTCTTGAATTGTGAGTGGATTGAAGTGAGACAGAGCTGCACAAAGTCATCAGCTTCACTCTGTCCTCCAGAGTCATCTAAGTCCAGTGGCAGGACATAATTCAAGATGACAGATAATGGCCCAGGATGCAGTAGATAACCTTGGTATCTTCAGTGTCTGACCAACCTCTAAGCTCTCTGCAGCACCTCCTTCATTTTTCATTTAGGAAACTGAGGCCGAGGATAGTTGTAGTTTGATCAGGTCACACACTTAAGAGTGTGAGGTAGGATTTGAATTTGAGTCATCCTCACTCCAGCATCAGCTTAATATTCATTGTACTGTCAGGCAATGGAAGTATTATTAGCCACTTTGACAGATAAAGAATTTGAGACTGAGGGAAATTAAGATACTTTTTTTAGGGTCACCTGATAGTTAGAAGGAAAACCAAGACTTGTCTAATGTTCTTTTCTTTCTTTTTTTAACCTCATCAAATGATGCCATGTATAAATAAGCATGTATTGACCCATAATATCAATGTATGTCATGTGAACATCAAAATCTCACACCTAATAATGGCTTGTGAGGGTAAAAATGTCCTTTTTTTTTTTTTTAAATAACTGTAAGAACTCTTTACTAGTTCTTATGTAACAGAGGTAAAAATGGTCTCCTTTTTCCTGACTTAACTCTTCAATGTCTTATGAAGATGGTGAGGTGCCAAAGCATAAATAGATGTTACCTCATGGATTTCATCTTGCACTTTGCTCCCTCAGGACCTGTAATTGTTCTTTTTGTAACATGAAATCAGTTGTTTTCAGGTCTCTTAGTATTTTTAAGGAACTAATATTTTAATTATTGTTGTTTGTCCTTTTTTGAAGAGGATTATGACATCAAGAAGTGATGTCTTGACTTATGTGGGAATTGGAATTAAGCGAGACAGAATTGGGAAATCATCAGCCTCATTCTTTCAGAGACAATAAAGTCCAGTGGCAAGACAAAAGTCAAGATGAATGGCTATGGCCCAGATGCAGTGGATGACCTTGGCATCTTTGATATCTGGCCACTCCAAAGTGCCTGCTTCAGCCATCTTCAAATTATTCTTATCTACCCATTCACCTGGAGAAATCTTCACATGCTTGGGGTAGATATCCTCCTAAATCACTGACAGGCGTGAGTTCTGAGTCACCCTTAGCTGTCCTGTCAAGATGATTTTATTGGTTGGATAAGCAATCCTGAGAGCCCATGGCAGGTCCTCACATCAGAGGTGCTAGACCTCCTTGAACATTCTGTAACCCCCAATATTTTAATTATGTGCAGATCAAACTGCTAAGTTGAATCCCTACATCTAGGTCTCTGGCTTGAATGAAACCCAAATGAAAAATGTCTAGAAACAATGGGTACCCTGAGGTAAGCAGGGGCAGTTCTATAAAATGAGTATTTACTCTGGTCCTCAGTAACTAGAGAGGATGCTATGTCACCTATACCATTCTTTCACATGGCCTTGTGGGTGTTTATAAAGGAAATAGATCTTTTTTGTGAATTAATGGTTAGCCAAATGCAGTAATTAATAGAATGTCAAAAGATTGTTTTCTTTCTATTAAAAATCTCTCACAAGACTAGCATTATGGGAACTTTTTCTCCATATTCAATCTAAAGTAAACCTTACTTAACCTGTATCCTATTCTCAAATTATAAGTAGGATCAAGAGAGTTCCCTTGAGTATATGCAGTCTATTTCTCTAGTGAATGGCTGAGATGGTCAAAAGAACTGGCTGAAAGGTAATGTGGCTTGCTAACCACAATGTCCTTAGCAGATAGTAAGACACTTTCATTTATACATTCTCTTGTATTTCTATGACTCTTGGGGTAAATGAAGGTGGTGCTACAGGTCCTTATCAAGATCAGTCCAATGAAATAGTGTGAACAGTGAATTAAACAGTGTGAACATCATTTCTCTATATCTTTCCTCATTTGAAGAGCCCTTTTTGTTTTAAAGGGCATCAAATTTCTTATGTAACCCTGGATGCTCAAGGATTTCCCACTGTGACACTCAGCTCAGCATGTTATTAGTTAGTACAAAGCATCCCGTCTCCTATTCCAACCCTTACTCTTTCCCCAACTCTGCTTCTAATTGGAACCAATATGTTTGTGTCCCTTTTGCTCAGGGCATGGTACAGCAGAAAGAAAATTAGTTTATGGTTCATAAGACATGTATGCCAGTCCTTTGTCTGGCATTATCAAGCCCTGTAACCTTGGACATGTCACTTTTTTCTCTGTTTGTCTCAGTTTCCTCTACTATGGTGGGGAGAGATTAGTAACAATATCTTCTTCTTAAAGTTGACCAAATGAAGTACTATTTGTAAAAAGCGCCTAGCACAGTGCCTGGAACTTCATACATGTTCTACATATGCTGCCTTGCCTTGCTTTACCTTCCTTTTCCTTTTCCCTTTCTATATATATATATATATATATATATATATATATATATATACACATATACACATATATGTCCCAAGATGGACAAGCCAGGCAAGGAGAGCCAAATTTAGAGGGCAGTGTGTGGGCATCTGCTCCTGGAACCTTAGGGCAGTCTTAGCACTTCCACCTGAGCTCTCCAGTAGCACCCAAACCCAGCATGGCCCAAGCCTTCTCTCAACCATGGCTGTTTGCCCAAAATCCAGCTCAGAAGGGAGCAGCCTGAGGGCATTCTATTCTGGGCAGTTCTAGTTCAGCAATCTAGGAAATAGGACCTGAGGCCTGCCCAGTACAACAGGCCTCCAACATGAAATAGGAAAAGAGTTTCAGGGTGTTATAGGTAGGATCCAGCAGATATGCTTGAACCGTAGTTTCCGAGTAACCCTTAGTCTAGTCCCACTATCCTAGGCCTGGACAGGCCTTGTCAACACCATTCAGTTGTGATGTTGAAGAGAGGCACAGGCTTCTCCGTAAGTGAACTAAGACTAGTCAAGAAAATTCTGACCATCATGAAGAAATACTTAGGTTTGAGAGATGCCCAGGGGATAACCACATTGAAGAGCATAGTGACTTCACAGTAAATCAGCATAAATCCTCAGAGAGAAGAAAAAAAAAAGACCCCGGCCAGAGGAAATGAAGGTGAAGGGGACAGGAATAAACCTTTATATAGCACTTAGATGTCAGTAACTGTGATAAATGCTTTTTTATGATTTTTATCTCATTTGCTATGGAGTAAAGGAAACAAAAGCTACAGAACGGAGCTAAATAGGAAAGAAAGGCTAGGATAATTGACACTTTAGAACAGACTAGAAAGTTTCACTCAAAAATTAAATGAACTGAATGTCCTAAAATTAGAATGGGTCAGACAGAAAAAAAAGAATCTACTATATAACAAGAAATATGAATATATTTACGAAGTATACTTATACATTCATAAATATAAAGAAATATCAGAAATATTCCCCATCTCCCAACTCCAAGATTTTTCTGTGGCTGTCTCCCATGCCTGGAGTTCTCTGCCTTTTCAAATCAGCCTCCTATCTTCCCTAGCTTCCTTTTCGTCTGTCTTAACTCGTGTCCCACATTCTTAATAAGCCTTTCTCTGTTCTCTTCAATCTTACTGCCTTTCCTCTGATACTACCCCCAATTTATCTTTTATAAGTCTTGTTTGTATGGAGCTGTTTTAGCTTGTTTGTTCTTAGCTGTTCCATGATGTCTCCTTTTTTGGTTTGTTAACTTCTTAAATGCAGGAAGTGTTTTCTACTTTGCCTTTTTTTTTTTTTATCTCTATCACTTAGCACAGTGCCTGACAATGAGCAGGTTCTTAATAAATGGTAATCAACTATCATATCTCTATATCTCTACAACATTTCCTACGTGACTTTCATACCACCTTAATGGTATTATAATAGCCTCCCAAGGGATTTTTCTTTTGTCTTCTCCACTCTCCAATTCATTATTCATATAGCTGCCAAATTTACCTTCTTTATCTACAGATCTGCTCATATCACTCTTTCGCTCAAAAATTTTCTGTGTCTCCCCTATTGCTTAGTTCAAACTCTTTTGCCTTATGTTTGAGGTCCTGCACCATATGGCACCACTCTAGTTTCCTAATCTTATCTAATACCACTTCCCTCTCTAGCTTCCTTCCACATCAGCCAAAATGGACTATTCTCTGCCTCTCTGGAAGGTGATCTGTGCTTTCCCATCTTTATGTCCTTCTGCTCTATTTGGGAATTTCATTTTCTTCTTAGTTACCTCTTGAGTACTTGTCCATTCTTTAAAGTCCAACTCAAACTCCACTGCCTCCACAGAGTGGATCTCCCTGTCAAAAAAGACCTTATTTCTTGTGTCCCACATAGCATTTTATTTTGTGTCCAGAAAGGAATGTGTTGATTTATAGTCTACTTACACATAAAATATCTCTTTGCTGATTTTTCAATATAATAATCCATACTGAAAACTATTATCTGAATTGATTGGGAAGAGTAGTAAGTCATCACACAGTGAAAGCCTTATGGTTCCATTCTATTCTTTCAATGTTTATTGAAGAACCATAATATATAAAACAATATAGTCTTGGACCTATGGAAGAGAGACATGGGATAATAATAATAATAATAATAATAATAATAATAATAATAATAATGGCATGTATGTATTACTTTAAACATTTACATATTGCTTTAAGATTTGCAAAATACTTTACAATATAAACTCATCTGGTCCTCACATTAACCCTATGAGGTAGGGGTGATTATTATTCTCACTTTAAAGATAAGGAATTTAAGGGTAAGAGAGTCTGAAAGAATCACTCAGGGTCACATAACTAGTAAGTGTATGAGGCAGGATTTGAACTTTGTTCTTCCTTACTGCAGGTCCCACATTCTGTCCATTAAATTACTTTTCTGCCTCTCACTAAGACTTTGTGCTTGACATTATGGAGCTTGGAGTCCCAGTGGGAGTGACATTCTGTTAAATATTTACCTCAGTGGAATATATAGGTGTGCTTCAATAGAATGAATACTTCTTGAAGGCAAGGGATGACATAAATATGTTGTTTTCCTATGTGACTTCAGCAGATCACACAATTCCTTATACATAGTGGTGCTTAATAAATGTCTGTTGAATTGAATTATAATTATTGTTAATCTGTGTATCTGTCTTATTTTCTCACTATATTATAAACAAGGAGAGGGACTGTGATTTATCTAAACTTTGTATATTCTCCAGTACCTAGTACATAGCTCTATAAACAAAGGGAGCTTACCTATTCATTGAATGAATGAAAAAGGAACTAAGTGACACATTGGATAGAGTTGGATCTGGAGCCAGAGGACCTGAATTCAAATTCAGTCATAGCGACTTAGTAGCTATGGGAGCCTGGGCAAATCACTTAATCTTTGAATTCTTCAATTTCCTTATAAACAAAATGAAGATAATAATAGTTCCAACCTCCCAAAGTTGTGAAGAAAAAATGTAATTATAATTGTAAGTCACTTTGCATACCTTAGAGTATTATATAAATATTAGGGAGCAAGGTAATAGTAGTAGTAATAGAAGTAGCAGCGGCAGTGGTAGTAGTAGTAGCAGTAGTCGTAGTAGTAGTCGTAGTAGTAGTAGTAGTAGTCGTAGTAGTAGTAGCAGTAGTAGTAGTAGCAGTAGTAGTAATAGCAGTAGTAGTAGTCATAGTAGTAGTAGTAGTAGTAGTAATAGTAGTAGCAGTAGTAATAGTAATTTTTGTTGTTGTAGTATTTTCTCCTAAAAAATGAACACAATTCTGCTTGAAATGAATATTGTTTAAGAACCATAAATATTTGACTTTTATCTTTGCATTTTTGATGAACTAATCCTTATTTAAAACTCAAATAGTGTAGCTTCTCTTACCAGTAGACATCCTTTAGTGAAAAGCACAATAAGATTCTAGAGCAGTATGAAAATTTGTACAGTAAACAGGCATTGGAAAATAAAGCCAGCTCCGCATTGTATTCCCCACTCCCTCCTTTTTTGATAAACACTGGCAAGATCCCTTCAAGATTTCTGCAATCAGTAACTGTTTGGGGAATTTGCCAGTAGTTCTCAATATCAATTGTTGCTTTAATCTGGCTCAAACCATGAATTATTTCCCAGGCTTCAGCAGCCTCTAAATTATTGTTCCATTAAGGTCGTAAAGTTAATCCCTTGAACATACTTTTACAACCAATAAATATGCTGTCCTCTGCATCGTTTAGGGCATTACCAGAAGCACTTGCTATTGATACCTCCGTAGAGGAGATATTTCATCAATATAGAGCAATAGGCCTCTAACACTTTTGGAAACTGTTTAAAAACAAAGGAAACATACCATATATTAGCGCCAAGCATTGCATATGATACTTCTGATATAGTGTTTTATGACATATGGTCCTTCCAAACAAGCCCAGTATTACTATAGGCTAAAAACCGTTCCTTTCAAAACTGAATTTGAATGAATATGGTGCTGTGAGTCACACTTAGCTCTGGTTTTATTTTTATGCTTTGCTATTGTGCTGCATTATATTTTTTATTTGAATTTTAGGAAAATGTATTTTGATAGAGGCAACTTCATCAAAATCTAGATGAACTATGAAATTTTAATGGGTATGTACTCTCTGCCTGCATTAATGTCCCATTTATGTTCATAGGTATGGTGTATAAATTTGCATACAGTCTTTAGCAATTGTAGTTTTGTGGTATTCATGAGGGAGAAGTAGTAAAAAAAAAGTGACTGCTGACAAGTTACATGTCACTGATGGGATTTCATCGGCATAGGACTTGAATGCAGAAACATGAAAGTGGGGAAAACAAACAAATAAATGCCAATTTTTTTTTGTCAATACTTTGTAATAGATTTGTGTGACCAGGAACAAGTCACTTAAACTCTCTGTGCCCTAGAGATGACATTCTTAAACTCTAAGATCTAGGAATATGGCCTAGTTGTAACAGTGGTAGGAGTTTCTATTCTGGGAATTCCTTTATCCAAAGAAATCTATGATCTCTGTCCCCATCTTTCAATACCTGTCCCTGCCAATACCTAATTTACCAATGATATTTATAAGTATATTAAAGTGACTTATGAAATGGATGAAGTTTTTTTTATTTTTTGTTTTTTATTGTTAAAGAATCTTAGATTTAGAGTGAGAAGAATCCTCCTGGACCATCTAGTCCAGTGGCTCTCAACCTGTGGGTCACGACCCCTTTGGGGATCAAACAACTCTTTCACAGGGGTCACAGGGGACCCGAGACACCACTCCTCTATTGGTCTCCAGGTGGGTCTGTCCACATGCAGATACACCCACATACGAGTATTAAAGGATTGCGGCATTAGGAAGGTTGAGAACCACTGATCTAGTTCAACCCCTATTTAGCTATCCTTGTCTTGAGGCCCAGGGAGGTGTACTAACTTCCCCTTGCTACTTACTACTGCGTGACCTTGTGCATGCCACATAACGTTTCTGAGACTCAGTTTCTTTATTTGTAAAATGAGGAATGAGATAATCTCTAAGGTCCTCTCCAGTGCTAAGTTCTATGAGTGAACTAAGATCTTGTGCCAAGAATGGAAAAAGGGCAAGAGAGTTTCTGAGACTACAGTGCTCCCTTTGTGAAGATAATCTAGGCCTTGACCGACCCACAGACACATAACCAGTATGGTTAGAGGCACCACTTGAATACTGTTCTTCCTAATTTCATAGTCAGTTTTCTGCCTGCAAAACTTTGATTAATAAGATAAATAAAGAAAATAATTGTCAATTATGTGCACAGAGAAGAGGGTAGTTGTGCCTGGAGTCAAGAAGATCTGAGTTCATATCTGGTTTCAGATACTTACCAGCAATGTAACCCTGAGCAATCACTCAATCTTGGTTTGCCTTAGTTTCTTAATATATAAAATGGTGATAATAATAGCAGCTACCTTGAAGGGTTGTTGTATTGTACTTAGACAAGTACTTGCCACATGATAGGTGACAGAATAATGGTAGTTAACATTATAATTATTAATAATAGTAATTAATAATTATTATAGTCTTCCTGATGAGTGGTGCCTTTGTTCATTATTCCACATTCTATAATCCTTTGATTTGCTTCTTTCCTATGCATTGTAATAACTCACATCTGGATAATAATTTTAATTTCCTTCTACATTTATTTTTCTTTTTGGCAAGGCAATTGGGGTTAAGTGACTTGCCCAGGGTCACACAGCTAGTAACTGTCAAGTGTCTGAGGATGGATTTGAACTCAGGTCCTCCTGACTCCAGGGCTGGTGCTCTATCCACTGTGCCACCTAGCTGCTCCCTGGATAACGATTTAAGGTTTAAAAAACACTTTTGTCCAAACTTCCCTGAGACTGTTGTCATTCCAGTACTGTCTACTAAAAACAGCAAGAGCCTTCATGTTATCCTTGGCTGCCCAGGGGACTTCCACATTTTGAGGAATCCCCTGTGGATTTGTCCTTAGTGGACAG
>JAQQSV010014306.1:0-12319 GCA_028646515.1 Pseudochirops corinnae
TCTCTTATTTGGTTTTGAAAATCCTTCTTCAGCTCATCTCTAGCTTTAAGGCATTCTTCATGTTTATTGGAAGCCCCTCGTGGGGGAGCTCTGGCTGCACTCTCCTCCTCCCTCTCTTTGCCATGATCTTTCTTTTCCCCAAAGAAGGAATCTAGGGTTTACTTGCTGTTCTTACTTTGCTTCTTATGCTTATTCTTACTCATGGTTGGTCAGTCCGTGATTTTTTTTTTAAGCTCTGTGGGGCTCTGCTTCCAGAAGGGAAAGCTCTGTCCCAAATCGCTGGGGTCCTCCCGGCTGCTGTAGCTCTCAGGAAGGTGCTGGGTCTCTTTCCTTCTTACTTCTGGCTCACTGGATAATGAAGACTCCAGGACCGAAAGCCCAAGACCACGATCCGGATCCAGGCCGCTCAACGCGAGAGCACTCGGCCTCTGAATGATCGCTTAGTCCCCCTGCTGTCTGCAGGCTGAGGGCGCGGAAGCTGCAATGCTGAGGAGGGTGCAAAACTTCTGCCTTTTGCTTTCCCGCCCTGGAGGCGTTTCGGCCGGACGCTTTTCTTCCCTGATTTCGCAATTCCCACTGACCTAGTTCTGAATGCTGCTCGCAGCTGCCGCTGATCCGAGGCTCCTCAACTCCTCTGGTTCAGCTGCCCCCGGGGCTCAGTCAGGGCTTCAGGCCAGGCTGGTTTCGTGTCGCAGTGCTGATATGGTTCCTTGTAGCCGAGCTAACTTTAGTGGAAAATGTATTTCTGTGCGTTTTGGAGTTCTAGGATTAGTTTAGAATCATATTTTATGGGTATTTTGGGGTGGCTATGTGAGAGCTGCGATATGTTGCTGATGCTACGCTGCCATCTTGGCTCCACCCAGGTCATATAACTCTTTCCAGCTTTTCTGAAACCATCTCCTTCATAATTTCTTATAGAACAATAATATTCCACCACAATCATCTATGACAACTTGTTTAGCCATTCCTCAATTCATGAGTATCTCCTCAATTTCCAATTCTGTTTTGGGTCAAAGGATATGCATAATTTTATCACCCATTGGGCATAGTTCCAAATTGTTCTTTACAATGGACTAGTTTAAAGCTCCACCAACAGAGTATTAGTGTATCTATTTTTCACATCCCCTCCCAGCATTTGCCATTTTACTTTTCTTTCCTATTAGCTAGTTTGATAGCTATGAGATGGCACATCAGAGTTATTTTCATATTTCTTGTTTTCATATGTGTTCTAGATGCTAGAAGTAGATATATAAAGAGCTCTGTGATTCTAGAAGGAGGAGTATATGGTTCAGGGGTGTGCTGGAGCCAGCTCTAATTTGTTTGCTTTCCTTTCTATCATTTTAGCCAATCTGATAGGTGTAAAATGATATCTCAAAGGTGTTTTAAATTTCATTTTCCTAATCCATAAAAATTTAGAGAATTTTTTCGTATAAGTATATATAGCTTTGATTTCTTCATCAAAAAGTTGCCTGTTTATATCTTTTGACCATTTATCAACTGGAAATGACTAATCTTATAAATTTGACAAATTTTCATTTCTCTAGTAAATGGTAATTTAGAGCATTGTTATGTGACTATTAATAGCTTTGATTTCTTCTTCTGAAATTGCCTCTTCAGAAGTATCTATCTAAAACCATCAACAAACATTATTTGTAATGGGGATAAGCTAGAAGCCTTCCCAATAAGATCAGGAGTAAAACAAGGATACCCATCATCACCAATATTATTCAATACCGTATTAGAAATGTTTTTTGTTTTTGTTTTTTGGAGGGGGAAAGGCAGGGCAATTGGGGTTAAGTGACTTGCCCCAAGGTCACACAACTAGGAATTGTGTCAAGTGTCTGAGGCTGGATTTTACTCAAGCCCTCCTGACTCCAGGGCCAGCGCTCCATTCACTGGACCACCTAGTTGTTCCAGTATTAGAAATGTTAATAGCAAGGAGAGAAGAAAAAGAAATTGAAGGAATGAGAATAGGCAATGAGGTAATAAAACTATCTCTTTTTACAGATAATATGATGATATACTTGGAAAGTCCTGGAGATTCAACTAAAAAGCTAGTTGAAACAATCAATATTTTAAACAAAGTAGCAGGATTTAAAATAAACCCACATAAATCATCAGCATTTCTAAGTATCACCAACAAAACCTTGCAAGAAGAGATAGTAAGATATAGCAACTTTTCAGCAATACAATGATCCAAGAAATTTCCAAAAGACACATGATGAAAATGCTATCCATATCTAGAGAAAGGACTATGGGACCTAAATGCAGATCAAAGTATACTATTTTCACTTTTTTATTTCACATTACTAATGTGGAAATGTTTACATGATTGCACATGCATAACTTATATCAGATTGCTTGCTGTCTTGGTTAGGGGGAAAGGAAGAAAGAGAGAAAAAATTTGAAGCTTAAAATCTTATAAAAATGAATGTTGAAAACTATTTTTACATATAATTGGAAAAAAATTAAATACCATTTATGATGAAAAAAACCAGAAGAGATAGTAAGAAATACATCTTTTAAAATACTATAAGCTGCATAAAATACCTAGGAGTATACTTGCTAAGACAAATCCAGGAATTTCATGAATTCTCATTATAAAGGGACAGAAGCAGTCATAGATAGGGTTCACAGTTCTTTGAAGGTAGAAGAAATAAGAATAATGAAGGAAAAGCAATGAACTGATCAGTGGCTTAAGCCAAAGATTACATCAAAGAGGAGGTATATTTACAAGAAAAATAAAAGCCTGTTGCACAAGAAGAATGTGGTTAAATTGACAGGGCTACATTCAAGAAGTTAGTGCTTAGGAGAATAGCACACAATTCTGAAACATGGTACAATGGAAAATGCATTGTATTTGGAGTCAGAAGTCCTGAGTTCAAATTCTGTTCCTACTTACTACTTATGTTTGACTTTAGACAAATCACTTCATTTTATGTCACTTCAATTTTAAAACTTTTCATAGTCAGATTTAAATAATTGGAAAAATATTAATTGCCCATGGGTAGTCAGAGTCAATATAATAAAAATGACAATTCTATCTAAACTAATCTACTTATTCAATGCCATCTCAAATTAAATTACCAAGAATGTATTTTATTGAGCTAGAAAAAATAAGAACAAAATTCAGCTTGAAGAACAAAAGGTCAAGAATATCAAAGGAATAAATAAAAAACATGTAAAGGAAAGAGGTTTAGCAGTATTGGAGTTTAAAGTGTATTATAAGATGGTAATTATCAAAACTATCTGGTACTGGCTAAGAAATAGAAAGGGAAAATGGGAAAAAAACTGGGAAAAATTTTATCGATAGTTTCTTAGATAAAGGTCTCATATTTCAAATATATAGAGAACTTTGTCAAATGTATAAGAATATTAGTCATTCCCAATCGCCAAATGGTCAAAAGATATAAACAGGCAGCTTTTTGATGAAGAAATCAAAGCTATATATACTTAAATTTAAAAATGCTCTAAATTTTTATTGATTAGGAAAATGAAATTTAAAACACCTTTGAGATAACATTTTATATCAATCAGATTGGCTAAAATGATAGAAAGGAGAAATGACAAATGTTGGAGGGGATATCCAAAAATTGGGATTTTAATGCACTGTTGGTGGAGTTGTGAGCTAGACCAACCATTCTGGAGAACAATTTGGACCTATGCCTAAAGAATTATAAAACTGTGTATATTTGGTTCAGCAATGCTGTTATTGGTCTGTTTCCCAAGGTGATCAGGGAAAAAGAAAAAGAACCTGTATGTTCTAAAATATTTATAGTGGCTTTCTTTGTGGTAGCAAAGAATTGGAAATTGAGGGGATCCCCATCAAATGGGTAGTGGTTAAACAAGTTGTGGTATATGATTATGATGGAATACTGCTGTGCTGTAAGAAATGCTGAGCAGGTTGACTTTAGAAAAATATGGAAAGATTTGCATGAAATGATGAATGAAATGAGCAGAACTAAGAAAATGCTGCATACAGTACCAGCAATATTGTTTGAACAATAACTGTGAGCAACTAAGTCATTCTGAGTATTGTAAATACTCAGATCAACTACAAAGGATCTATGAAAGAAGATGTATTCACCTCCAAAGAAAGAACTGATAAATATAAGTACTCATGATATGGTTTTACATATTATATCTATGTGTGTGTGTGTGTGTGTGTGTGTGTGTGTGTGTGTGTGTGTGTGTGTGTGTGTTTATGGTATGTGAAATGGTGGTCTTCCCTATTCCTGTGGAGGGAGGAAGGGAGACAGTTTGGAACTTAGAATGTAACAAAAAAAATTTAATTAAAAAAACTGCTTGTTCCTATCCTTTGATCATTTTTCAATTTGGAAATGGCTCTGACTTTTATAAATTTGACTTAGTTTCCCATATATTTGAGAAATGAGGTCTCTATCAGAGAAACTTGCTGTGAATCCCCATCCCCCCATTTCCTGCTTTCCTTCTAATTTTTGCTACATTGATTTTGTTTGTGCAAAAGCTTTTAAAATTAAGGTAATTAAAATGAATCATTTTAACCTTCCATTATCCTCTCTTTCTCTCATTTATTTAGATTAAATTTAAAAGTGAAAAGTGTGTCATGTGTATAAATTCCCTCCCCCACCTCCAGGGAGCTAGCTGTTAAATATTTATCAACATCCCATTGAATGTACCAGAGACCAGCATTAGATATAAAATTCCCTTATGAGCCATTAGTAAGTATAAAGATGACTTCTAGAAGATTCAGGGACAAGATAAAGGGGCAATTAACTTCTTTAAAAATTAATTTTAATTTTTATTCTCCTTTTAAGTACCAAATAGAATAAATATTTTTATAATTAACTTCTCACTTAAGGTTTAACTAAAGGAAATTAGTTCATGGAAATCTCTTATGAGTATTATTAATTATTAGACTCATAGGACCTAAGACAAGTTTAGAAAGCCTTAGAAGGTTTGGAGTTTCATTAACAAATCCCCCCTGAGATGAACCAAACATTGACTTTGGATTTGATTTTCTTCTTGCATGAAGAGTCCTAGAACTTTCAATACTGTAATTCATGCCCTGGTGGTAAATTTGAGTTGATGTACAATTTCGAAGGTGCCTAAGTAATTTCTAGTGAATTGCTTACCAGCTAGGAGAACATGAAGTGTCACTTTTTTATTTACTATTACATTCTTGGACTGTATTAAAGCAGATGAAGATATAGGCTTCCATCCAAAGTTACCTTTCACTTTTCCAAGGATAAATGGAAAGAGAAAGAATGGAATAGTAGATCAGAACTGGAGTCAAGAAGACCTGGATTTAAGCCCTATCTCTGTTTGCCTACTTGTTGTATGACTCTGGGCAGATTGATTAACCTTTTGGACAACTCTAACACTATAACAAGTAATTTTTTTTTCATTCATAAAACAATGGAAGCGTTCTCTACAGTGAAGTCAGGATTTTGAAAAAGGCAATTGTATGTCAATATCATCTTAAGAGTTATGAACAATAACACTCATCAGACAACATAGATATTGTACCTGATGAGGACTTATTCAGTATTGTTACCGAGTAATCATAAAAAAGTGTAGATAAGAGTGCAGTTAATCATAGTGATGGAAGTCTAGGATCTCTTTAAATCTTTTTTTACTGTGTTATCCTGGGAAATAAAAATCCCTCCAGGGCAGTTTTCCATGTACCTATCCAGAAGAGCCCAATTTTATTTTGACCCAACTTTCTAACTAATGATACCAAATAAATGCAACTAATTTGGTTGTATCAGTAGAAATGAAATAGCCGTGAAAGACTGGTTGCTCTCCAACAAAATAATATTTGCTCAAAAGTTTAGTGATGTTAGAGAAAGTAATACTCACCTTTGGTTCTAAGATAGTCTTGTCAGCAACCTGTAAAAACAACAACAAAAAAAGCAAAATCAAGTAAATACCTTGAATTCTAATCTCTTTGGGAAATGGCCTTCCTGATTTCCTCCCTTATTTCCAGGAAAGGCGATATAATCTCTAATGTAAATGTGAAAATATGGTAGGCTGATTGGGAAAAAATTCTGGAACTATGACTTCCTGTGGATGATTGTAGCCAATCCTAAAGTGAATTAAAATGATTTAACTATGCTGTCTTTTCCCATTCTTTTCAAGTTCACTTCTACAGAGAACTCTGGAATAGTATAGAGAACAGTGACCTTGGGGTCAAGAAACCATAAGTTTTGATGTGGTCATGGCAATATAATAAACATGATAATACTTTAATTTCTAGAATCAGTGTTATACCAATTGAATTGATTGAAGGAATACTTTTTAGTGCTAGACAAACTAATAAAAAATTAATATGGAGGAACAAAGATTCAGAAAAAAAGGGAAAATAAAGGGAAAATAACATTTTCAGATCTAAACTTAGTTGTGTATTTTTATTTTTGTGGAACTTGAGGAATTTCTTCATCCTTTCATTCAAGATGAATATAAAATGTGAGTTGGAAATTGCCTGAAAGGAAGGATTTTTCTGACTGACTAGCAGGAAGAACTCTTATTAATTTTTTGATATTATTTTTCTTTCGAAGCAGAATTGTTGTTGATTAGGTGTATTGTACTCTTTGTGATGTCATTTGGGCTTTTCTTGGCAGAGATATTGAAGTAATTTACCATTTCCTTCTCCAGCTAATTTTATAGATAAGGAAACTTACGCAAACAAGGTTAAGTGACTTGCCCAGGGTCACATACCTAATGTCTGAGACAGGATTTGAACTCAAGTCCTCCTGGCTCCAACACTCTATCCACACTGCCATCTAGCTTCCTTCCCAGAAGTCTTTTGGTACATTAATAAAATTGTAATGACAGATTTGGCTAAAATATGAAGGTTAATTGTTTTCTTCAGCAGGGATTTCTACCTGTTTTATTCAATATAATTGGAATCTCTTGGACCAAACAGAACAAGTCAAATCATTCTTGTTCCTGAAGGTATTCTTCCAACTCTAAATGTTATCATAAATCTAGTAAATCCTTAGAAGGCAGATAGCACATTACTCTTGAATTTTCTTCATGTTTTGTGTGTCCATTTTCTTCAGCCAATCTTTCTGAGTCATGTTCAGCATCCCGTTCCCTATCCTCGTCAATATCCTCTGGATAATTCAGTTTATCAGAGTCCTTCTAAAAGAGACTTCTAATTTTGAACACAATGCTCTAGATGTGATTTGACAGTGAGTCATTCTAGAAACTATTCCTCTCTTAGTGTAGCCTAAGATTGAATCTGTTGGCATTTTTGTTTTGTTTTTTATTTGTGTTGCCTTTTCATTGGGCTTGCTATCTACTAAGACCTGTGTTGTTTTTTTTTCCTCACATGAACTCTTGTTAGATATACTGCCCATACTTCTGCAGTTGAGAATCTGGACCCAAATACACAATGTTACATTGATCCTTATTAAATTTCCTCTCATTAGATTCAGCCCACAATTTTTAGCCTATAAGATGTTTTTAGATTCTGCTTCTGTTATCCAACATGATCATGTCATGTTATCTATAAATATGACAACCATGCTATTTATGTCTTTAGTCAAGAAAGGAAGAGAAGGAAGAGCAGTGCCAGTATATATCCACCAAGTCAGATGCCACCCAGATTTATAACTACAGAAGAGGAGGAAGAATATCAGTGGAGACACCAGACATCCATAGAAGATAACTTGGAAGAAGAGGGACCACAGTGAAACCCATGACCCATGGGTTTGTATTATCAAAGTGTGAGAAGCAATGATATAATACACATGAAGAACTTTGCAAACATCAAAGCTATTATTATAACAGAAGGGTATATCTTATTCAAAAGGAAAAGTAAAGAAAAGTAGGCAATTCTCTAAAACTTTAAGTTTCTGAGAAAGGGTCAACCTGTATTAGTAAATGGCCTTTCTGCATCTGGGAGTTCCTTGGGCCAGCTAATTAGTCAGCTAATTAGTCAACAAGATTTTGTTAAACACCTTCTGTGTGCCAGGTTGTGTGCTAAGGACTGAGTAAGTAAAGAAAAGTAAGACAGTCTCTGCTCTCAAGGAGCTCACACTCTAATAGAAGAGACTACATGAAAGGAGCTATGTCCAAAACAAGGTATATTCAGCATAAACTGGAGAAAACCAACAGATGGAAGGCACTAGCATTAATGGGGATTGGGAAAACTTCATGTAGAAGGTCAGTCTTTTTTATTTTTTTCATGGATTTAAAGGAGCCAAAGGAAGTCAGGATCGTAGTTCCAATTCCCATCCCAATCCCCATAGACATAAAAGGAAATCTCTGACCCAAAAAGAGGAAGCAAGGCAGAGAGAACATTTAGGTCAAGATCTGCAGAACAAATAGAGTTATTGTGGTCAGATTATGCTATAGACCATCTGGAACAAAGGAATGAATGAAAGTTCAGGAAACCTCACAAACTTACAACAGAGATGTGGAATAAGTAGCAAAAGAAGCCTTCAACAATCAAGATGTCTTCTAGCACTGATTCTCTCTGCTAAAACAAAGCATTTGACAAATTCCCAACTTGCCTTAATGACAGTTTCTTTCTTTAAAAAGTGAGACAAACAATTCTAGATCTAATTCTGATGAATAAGGAAAAATAGATTATGGAAGTAGTAACAAAAAGTTTCACTGAGGAAGAAATGGGTTAGCTAGCCAAGACACTGGTGTACTTGGAAAATTATCAACTACCACTCTTTGCTACTTCTTCCTATGAGTACTAGATGATTTCTCTCATGTGGCATCTATGAACCATTCCTTGAAGTAATAAAACTTTATTTTCTTTAGTACATTCCATAGAGGGTGAAGTTAAGTATTTGGAGCTCCAAAGGTTTATGGGTCCTTCTTCTGCCATAGTTTTATTTTTTGTGTTTTTGGAGGAGGGGAGGGCAGGGCAATTGAGGTTAAGCGACTTGCCCAAGGTCACATGGCTAGTAAGTATTAAGTGTCTGAGGTCAAATTTGAACTCAGGTCCTGCTGACTCCAGGGCTGGTGCTCTCTTCACTGTGCCCCTAGCTGTACCCTTCTGCCATATTTTGACACCTTCCAACTTCCTGACCTCAAGTTAGGATTCCCTACTTTGACTTTTCAGATTCTTTTTCTTCTATGTCTCTTTGGAACATTTCTGTTCTTTCTAGAAATCCTTCCTTATTTCTGTTTGTCTGGAGAGTAGAGGGGCATTTCTTCAGCTCTTTTACCTCTTCCTCTATTAGGGTTTCCAACCCGTTTTGTACACAAGGAACTGTTACTATCCAGACTCTCTCTGCAGGTCACTTGAAGTCTCTGAAGAAGATTCATCGACACCTCTGATCTGGAAGGGCTGGAACCAGGTTTACATTCTGTCTTTATTCTGTGCATAGCATTAAGAAACTTCCTTGGTTAATGTGTCCCCTGGTCATTTACATCTAAGAAAGGCCTGTCACCTTGACATGATAACCTTCTACTTTTAAGCTACTTTTGTCTCTGGATGGCTGGCTGAGTTTCTGAAAGTCATTGAGAAACAGTGTGGGTGAAGGACATTCAAATCTTGTGACTATAGATAAGACACAAACTCTCAGTGCCCCTGGGGCAACTCTCTAATACTTTATTAAAGAGGAGTGGCCTATCTGTATGTATGGCAAGAGTTTCCATATGCTAATATTCTCTACACTGATGAAATTACAGTTCCAGAGTCATAACAGTCTGGGAGCTCTAGTGCTAATGCAGCGAACTTCTGGGGCTTGGATTAGCTTGATGAGTTAAACCACTGTGTCAGTGAGGCTAGGGTGGCAGAGCTGATTCCTAGAAAGCCTGACCTGAATGGGTAGTTTTGGTCTGCGGCATGACCTTCATAGCCCAGGTGGCCACCTTCTGAATATGTCTTGTTGATCCTGAGTAGTTAGGGCATAATCACATTTGCAGCAGCTGCTCTGGGCTCACTTCCCCAACTCCCTCTCATCTTGGTGGTTTGGTCTATAATCATGGTGCACATGCCAAACCAATTTACTATCACATACACTGACTAAGGCAATGGAAAGACTAAAATAGATTTATACTCACCAGGGTATTTCATCACTATTTATTAATCAACTGAATATAATTATCTATTCAACAACATAAACATTAACCCCTCAAGGGACAGACCATGTAACAGATTGCTAAAGACCTCAGTAAGCATGTCTTTTACCAGTACTCAGGTCAAGGTTTCCTTCTGTCCAGCTGTGTGTCTCCTTTCAAGGTAGTGTTCCAGTAAGTATGAGTTCATGCTAGTGAACATGGGATGCTTGAGTCTCTGGAATCAGTTTTTGGAATTTAAAATAAATTAAATTAAAATAAAGCCGAATTTAGGAATCAGTTCTGTTGGCCATCCAGAAGAAGATTGGTGTCTATTGTCTCCAGTGGGTTTTCATAGTTCTGTCTAAAGGTATTTATCAGTTACATTTAAGTTCTGATTGATGATCAATTAATTAATCTTATTAGGAATGGAAACTATCGACCAAAGTTTTAGTTTCTTAACATCATTAGCATGCATTTATCAGTTGTTTACTAGATTGGGGGGAACACACATACAATCATATCATCGAAACATGAAACAATTTATATACAAGCATCTATCTTATTACAGGAAAATGACTTCCACAGCAACTGTTTAATCACAAAATGGCAGCCTAAAATAAAATGGAGCTGCTCATGCTAAGCTGATGTATTATTCCCACTATGGGGTCCCCAAAAGTTCAGTTTATTCTGGTTATGGAGATTCCAGGGGTAATCTTGAGAAACTGAGTTTCTAATAATATTATTCATGAACCTTGACCTATATACTCCCCTTTGATGATAAGTCATTGAGACTTTAATGAGCTTTTAAAAAACATATTTACTGAGAAGGTTAAGAGTGGTTAGCACAAAACATTTGGTACCTTCCTTCACCCCCAAAAAGGAGTACATACTCTCTGGAGTACATTCTCCCTTGAAAAGAGTGGACATAAGTGTAAAGTATAATGGTAGTGAAGAATATATGTAGAGAACATGGTGACAAAAAGGGTCACCCACAACTCCTGATTACTGGAAAATTTTTTTCCCTTGTAATAAAGTCATCATGAAGTTCATCTTAGGTCTAGCCCTCTACGGGCCTCTAAGGATCCCTGCCTCTGAAAAGCTTCCAGTCAGCACATTTCTCTGTCACAAAGTCTTACTCCTTGAAAATCACTATCCTTGGGTGACTTTCCATATCTGTCTTCAGGCCTTTCCATTCTCTTTGGCTACTACTGTTCTGGTGGTCACTGCTACCACTTCTGGTTCCTAGGCTGACCTCTCGATCTCCCAAAGTCAAATAGCTGCCTAAGGGGAATAGGGAGAGGAAAATGGGAGATAAGAAAACTCTTCTCTTGCCCTCCACCTACAAGCAATTCCCTCTCAGGAATTTGGCTCGAATTCTTCCACCACTAAATTAGGCTGCCACAAGGCTTTGTGATTTTGAACAAAGTACATACACAAAGGAACACAAAGAAAATTCAAAAAGCAAAGAATGTCAACAGATAGGAGGATTGGAAGAGGCCTCAGATGCGACTGGTGGCACTTGAGTTGGGCTCTGAAGAAACTGGGGATTTCACTAGGCAGAGTGGAGGGCGCACATTCTAGATGTGGGGAAACAACCTTAGCAAACACCCAGAGGAAGGAGTTAGAATGTTGTTTGTATTTGGATCAGCAAATAGATCAGTTGAACTGAAATGGAGATCACACAAAGAGAGTAATATGAAGACTAATATGAAGTAAGGAGAGGTAAGTGGGTATCTTAGGAGGCCATAGGATCATAGCTTTGAAGCTGGAGGGGATTTTAGTGATCATTCAGCCTAACCCATCCCCACTCCATTTTGCAGATGAAGAAACTGAGGCTCAGAGAATTTAAGTGATTCTCCTGTAGTCACACAGCCAACAATGTCAGAGGCAGGAATGGAATTTTGCCTTTCTGACTCCAAGTCCAGCACTTTTATCACTATGACTTCTTAAGGTAGAGCTTTAAAGGAAGTTTTGTATTTCATCCTTGAGATAGTCAATATGCTCTGAAGATTTTTGAATAGGAGAGTGGCATGGTGTTATGGGAATCTGAAGATCTTCCCTGCCCCTAGGCCCTTTGCTAATGTGGCTACGTGACTCTGAGAACCTTCCCTGATTTGAAAATGTACTCTGCCCCCTAATAGGCTGAATGTGGTCACGTGGAGCCTGTGGCGCCAGGCTTGTTTTCCAGGAATGCCCGTGCCTTGTAGCTTTGTGATTGGGCAGTGGGTCTAGAGGGCTGTGACATTCTCTGAGCCAGGAGAAGGCTATATATACGCCCTGATGTGAGGGTTTGGTTTGGGGCTCACTTTGA
>JAQQSV010014307.1:0-12318 GCA_028646515.1 Pseudochirops corinnae
GATGTTGGGCAAATTCAGCATGTATCTTTGTAAAATTTTGAGTTTCATTTTTTTTTTCCATTTTTCTTTTTTTTTTTAAATTTCTTTGTGATACAGACTTAGCAGAGGTATTGCTGGATCAGAGAGCATGCATATTTTTGTTGCCCTTTGGGTATACTTTCAAATTGTTCTCCAGAATGTTTGGTTCTATTTACAACTCCACCAATAATGAGTTAATGTTCAAATTTTCCCACATCTTCTCCAGCATTATTTTCCTTTTCTGTCATGTTAGCCAAACAGATAGGTGGAAGGTGCTACTTAAGAGTTTTTTTACTTTGTATTTCTCTAATCAGTAGTGATTTGGAGCATTTTTATATGACTATAGATAGCTTTAACTTCTTCATCTCAAAACTGCCTATTCATATCCTTTGACCATTTATTAATTGGAGAATGTCTTGAATTATTTTTAATTTGACTCAGTTGTCTATATACATGAGAAATGAGGCATGTATCAGAATCACTGATATATATATATATATATATATATATATATATATATATATATTTATATATCACAATATATACATTTCCCAGCTTTCTGCTTTCCTTCTAATCTTGACTGCATTGATGGTGTATACGCAAAAACTTTTTAATTTAATGTAATCAAAATGATCTATTTTGTGTTTTATAACATTCTCTATCGCTTATTTGGTTGTAAATTTTCCCTTCTCCATAGATCTGACAGATAACTATTCCTTGCTTTCCTAATTTGAATATGATATCATGCCTTATGTCTAAATCATATACCCATTTTGATCTTATCTTGGTATACAGTTAAGGTGGTCTATGCCTAGTTTCTGCTATATTATTTTCCAGTTTTCACAGCAGTTTTTGTCAAAGAGTAATTTCTTATCCTAGAAACTGGGTTTTTGGGTTTATTAAACTATATAGATTGGTATACTATTTGGCTACTGTTCCTTATGTACCTAAGCTGTTTCACCTATTCACCACTCTATTTCTTACCCAGTATCAAATAGCTTTTGTGATTGCTGCTTTATGATATAGTTTTAGATCTAGTATGGCTAGGCTACCCTCATCTGATATTTTTTTAAAACTAATTCCCCTGATATTCTTGATCTTTTGTTCTTCCAGATGAATTTTGTTATTTTTTCTAACTCTATGAAATATATCTGGTAGTGTGACTGATAAGGCACTGAATAAGTAAATTAATCTAGGTAAAATTATCATTTTTGTTATATTAGCTCAGTCTATGCAAGAGCAAAGATATTTTTCCTGTTGTTTAGATCTTACTCTATTTGTGTGAAAGGTGTTGTTTAATTGTGTTCCTATAATTCTTGGTTTTGTCTTGGCAGGTAGACTCCCAACTATTTTATGTTATCTACTGTTGTTTTACATGGGATTTCTCTTTCTATCTCTTCCTACTGGCTTTGTTGTTAATATATAAATATGATCTGATTTTCAAGAAAGCCTAGTATATCAGGTTATATGAACTGTTTAAAAAAAGGCCTTGAAAACATTCATTGCTAAAATGATGAAACATCAAAGCATTACATAAATGTGTGCTCATATCTGCACACACACTGAATTCATCACATTATGTGTGATTGTATATAAATATATTAAGAGGTGAGGGGAGCTGTACCTGTATTTCATGAGCACAGAGAATTTTCCATACTAAATAACTTTAGTGTCTCACTATTATTTCTAAGATAGAAAATAAAGTTCTCTGTCATTTGAAATCTTTATGTAATGGCCCCTCCTACCTTCCCAGTGTTCTTACACATTACTCCTTTCCATGCAATCTATGCCCTAACCACACTGGCCTGTTTTGCTGTTCCTAGCACTCTATAGTTCTCCTATTCCTTACATTTGCCTAGATTATCCTACATTCCTGAAATATTCTCCTTTTCCACCTCCAGCATGCAGGTTTCCTTTCTTCTATCAAGATTCAGTTCAGATGCTAGAATACATAGGGGGCTTTACCCAATCTACACTCCCCCGGCACTTTCTATGTCAATGTCTTCTCACCAGGATTACCTGTCATATGTTCTATTTACATTGTGTGTGTATATATCTATATGTTATATCCTCCATCAAATTGGTAAAGGCAGGAATAGTCTTTCTTCTTTTTATTCTTAACACTAAGTACAATGCCATAAATATAGAAAGCACTTAATAAATTATCACTAAGGGGCATATTGGTTAATTGAATTTGCTATTGAATATTCTTCCACAAATCAGCAAAGAATAGGGTTAGGTAGTTTCCTGAAGTAGAGCTGTCAAATATGCTACATATGGCCCACAAAACTCCTAAATGTAGTCTGAAATGAATTAAAATGTATTTGAGAAACATTTAACACAATAAACAGAAATACAATAAAATATAGCTAATATTACATTTTAAGATTGTGAATATATGACGTCCAGGGATCCATATGTGTGGATTAGTGGCTTGCATTTGTTTTTGATATTACATAACTACCCTAGAGCACTGAGAATTTAAGACACATGCTCAGCTTCACAAAGCATATAATAGAAGGCAGAATTAAAATCCAAGTCTTCTTAAATCTAAGGGTTTTCCCTTTAGCCACTAAGCCATGTTGATTCTTATAATGATGTGTTATATATACAAATATGTATAAAAATGAATATACACATATCCATCCATATCCACATCTATAGCTAGCTACCTGTATCTATTTCACATATCCTACATATTGATTGCTCTTAGTATATGTCTTTCATTTCACTCAAGTTAACAAGTAAAATACCTGGAAGTGGAGTTGGAAATGAGGGTCAGAAAGGCACATCACAGCCAGAAGTGAAGAATCTAATTTTAGAAGGGCATAAAATTTGGGATGCAAATTTAGTGCAGTCTTCAACCTTTCTCTGATAGTCCCCATGAAATGCAGATTGTGATAATGATAATTATGGTGGTGATGATGATGGTGACAATGAGAAAGATGAACATGATAGCAATACTCATACAATTTTTAAAAATTTAATTTTTTGGTAATTTAAAATAATAAAATGACTTAAATTGTTTATACTATGTTATCTAGTGATGCTGACTTTACACTGTTCAATGTAATATTTTGACATAAAGGACAATTATATAGCATGTTATGGTGGGTAGACTAAACTATCCTTAAAAAAGAAATATCTGTGTTTTATTCTCAACTATTACATGTACTTGCTCTTCAACTATCGACCAATTACTTTATATAGCAGTGAGATAGAGGAAGGAATGAGCATTTATGCAGCAGGTATCATATGGTAGGCACTATACTATATTAATCCCTTTTAACAAATATTATCTCATTTAACTTGCACAACAACCCAGAGACATAGGTATCACCATTATCCCCAATTTACAACTGAGGACATGAGAAGCTAAGCGATTTGCCTAGGATCAATCAGCTAGTAAGTATCTGGAGCAAATCTGAAGTCAGATATTCCTGATTCTATGCCAAGCACTAAATCTACTGTTCTACCAGCTTCCACTTAGTAGTGGTCAAAACACTTCTCTTTATACTATAAATTTCAGGAAAGTTGGTGATCTACTAATTCACAGCAACAGAACATCAGGACCTCCCCCCCACCCCATATATGACATTTCAGATCTACTGTTCACTTCCCTAACCCCCAAGAAAGAAAAAAAGAAAAGAAAAGGAATTTGAAGGATTCAGAGAAACCTTGAAATACTTCTGTGAATTTATGCAGAGTGGTTAATTAGAATCAATAAAAGTGTTCAGGCCTTAAAAAGGAAAAGAAAACAATACTAAGAATCAAGAGAATCAGAATGAATGTAATAATCAGTGTTGTTGAAGTCCAACAAAATGAAATTAAAGCATTCTTCTTGTCTTTTTTGGTAACAATTTGCAAATATCTATATCTGTGGAATGCAATGTCTGAGATCAGTTGCAATTATTATTTTATTTTCTTTCTTTCCTGGGAAGTTATTGTGTGTTTTTTCTTAAGACATTAATGTGTATACAAAAATGCAAATTAGATTTTAATAAAAATATAAAGGTAATTCCTTTAAACAATCTCAATCTTTTCAAAAGCCATAATATGAATTACAGGAATAGGAACTGTATCTTTATTTTAGTGATAAATAAGCTGAAATTCAAATTAAGTTGCTTATCCATTATCACACAAGTATCATTATCAGTAGTCAAACCCAAGTAAATATTCATTGTGAACCTTTTATACTTTCCTCAGTTGCTTACTATCCTTCAATTAAAGCAATGCAATCAGTTGTAAAAAAGAAGTTTTCAGAATTTACTTCTCATAGAACAACTAAGAAAAAAGTGGTAGTGTTAAACTAAAAGACAGGATAAATTTCCAGGGCAGAAATATAAGGAAATTTCCATAAAGGAGGTAAAAGAGGTAAAGTGTCTCAAAGTTACAACAAGAAGAAGCTTTGGCATACATAAAGGAAAGTGTCTATTTTGATGGCAGTCAAAGGGACAGCATGCATTTCCCATTTCAAGGGTGAATTATCCCCAAAATGACACAGCGAGGGGTCAGTCCTTATGAAGTACAAAACAATTTCCTAGTGAACTGCTCCCACAGTTGAAGATTGGAAAGGCTGATCTTGGAGAATGGACAAATAGCCATCTGCCAGTCAAATCCACGGCACTAAACCTGAGCTATGATGAAGGTGAAACCTGATAATAGTTTAGGTAGAAAAGAAAAAAAAAAGTAGAATATGAAAACAATGTTTGGATCATATTTAGGACAAAGATTAAATTATCAGAAGTTTTATAACTTTTAAAACTGTTACAAAATCTTCTACCATCTATTATATTCTACCCACTAAGCCAGGTTTTTTTCCAATAGTAAATATCCTTTAAAAGTTCCAAAGAAGTAGAGTGTTGTTTGCAAAGACCAGGAAGCCTTTTGAATTTACCTTTGCAGGGGTCATTTGTGATAGGAAAATGAAAAAAAAAATACAAGGCAAATATTAAGGATGAGAAATTAAGAGGAAGAGGAAGTTGTTTAGATTTCAGGCTTGGGGATTCTAGAGGAAAAAAGGAATCCATCAGAGGAGAGAGAGAAAAAAAGAAAGAAAGAAAAAGAGGGGCAGGGTGGGGTAGGTCAGGGTCAGTGGCAAAAATAGTGAGCAGAATGGTTCCCTTTTCTCTAAACCTAGACACAGAACTGCCTAAAGCAACATTTTAAAATTATGAACATGAATGGTACTCAAATGTATTACAAATAAGGGTCAAATAATCTAAATTCTCTACTGTGCTTTATTGATTCCTAAACTAAATAAATTTAATCCAATCAATTTACCAAACCTCTAGTCAAACAACTTAAATTCAGGAAGACAAAAAAAAGATATTTTACTTAAATTTGTATAGATAGGTGTTATAGCTAAACCCTGTAAGATCTCTTACTATGAGAGGATAATACCACCTTTCATCTACGTGGTTTTCTAGGTTTAGGAGAAAATTTTGAAAGATAGTAAAAGGGACAACTTATATATAACCTGGTGAGAAATGTTTTAGCATTTACTTTTGATAAAATAAAAAAAAGCAGGTTTCATGTTCAATTATTTTATTTATTCTACCATTTAATGTATTTTATTTTAAATAATAAGAACATTAATAAATAAAATTAATGGCCAAAGAAAAGTGGTATTTGTTAAGTTTGGTCGTATCAAACAATGCCATAATTTTCTCTTCCTAGGAACATTCATTTTAACACCAAATATATTAATAATTGAAACCCATGCATGCACACACACACACACACACACACTCACTCACATACACACTTAAAAATAAAACAATTTCCACTTGGCTAATATTTGTATATAAGGCATATGTGAAATTGTTAGAAATCACATGCATGCACTGTTTGCTATGAATTAATTTTAATATTCAGTATATTCCGAGAACCTTTGTCAATGATTAAAAAAAGAAAATGGGAGATTTAACCGAAAAATCAATCATGTTGTATTTAAAGTGCCATTCTGGAAAATCCACTTATAACCTCTTACAGTAATTCAGATAAAATCTATAAGCAAAGTCATATAATTCAATTAAACAATAAAGGAGAAGGCCCTTTTCTATGGAAAGACTATTACTTAGAACATCTGATAACAGAGTCCTCAGGGGTTACCAGGAAATGTTCTGGCTTTTGTTTTATTTTTGTCCAATAGAAATGTCTCTTAGTAGTTTATAACACTTTTTTTTTTCCACTGCCATGTTGAATTAGAGTTAGTATTAAACATGTCCAATTTACATGTGGGACCACATCTCAAGGGACACTTTCCCCCAGATAACTACTTTCCACTACTAGAAGCTACCAAAAAAAAAAAATCTCTAAGGAGACTGGTGACTTGAATTTTATGAAAAGGTTGGAAAATGCATTTCCTGGTTCAAATCATCAAACAGAAAAAAAAAAACCTAAAGATATGTCTTAAAAAGGTGATCACTGGAGACAGCTGTCCCTTTGCATTTGCACACTCTTATCTTATCCTTCCAAATTTTCTTCTGTTGAGTAGGAAGATAATAAAATAAATTGACTGTCAAGGTGTTGACATGCACCATTTATTATGAATGCTTAACTGTGTAAAATTCAGAATAACCATACTCTCATGGAGTATTAGTCACAGGCTCTTTAGCAACCACAATTGATGATGTAACAATCATATAGCTTTACTAGTTTGGTCTTTTTTTGCTGAGGGGGAAAAACATGCTTGATAGCAAATATAAATTGAAATATTTTAAATAAACTTTGGCTAGGCTGTTTTCTAGATTCTTAGTGAAGTGTTAACCGTTCAGAGTAGAATAATCATTTGTATAACTTGTTTAAAGTGTTTTTAAAAGGTCTGTTTTACTTCTCAATATTTATTGTCACCTCTGAAATTCGAGGAGGAGAGATTCATTAGTTTGTTTCAATTATAATGTACTGCAGATGCTTTCTTTATGGAGAAAATCTATTTCTTAAGGATAGAATGAATTCAACTCTTATTAATGGTTAATAACTTAATGTGAATGAGTTTATCAAAACAGGAAGGGGGAGGGCAGTAGGATAAAACAATGGGTATCTCATCAAAGAGACACCGGAAAGTGAAAAAGAAAAGTGTCTAGTAATAGAACATGAGGAAACTAAATGTAAACTTTACTTTCTTCGGAATTTAACCCAATTTTAGACTTTTTGGAGTGTATTCTCAGTGAAAGAGGAAAGAAACTGGTCACAGAACTTTGAAAGTATTTACAAATGAGAAGGAGAAAATATTTCACATGGTCATGTATTTTCTTTTTTTTTCCCATCTTATTTAATATTTTATTTTTTCCCTAGTCACATGTAAAGACATTTTTTTACATTTGTTTTTATAACTTTGAGCTCCAAATTCTCTCCCTGCCCTCCGATGAGAAGACAAGCAATTTGACAGAGGGACATTTGTAGCTGGGCACAACATTTGCATAGTAGTCATATTGTGAAAGCAAAGACAAAAAAATAAGAAAAAAAAACTCAGGAAAAGGAGAAAATTAAAAAAAAATTATGATTCAATCTGTATTCAGAAATCCTCATTTCTTTCTCTGGGTATGGATAGCATTTTTCATCATAAATTCTTCAGAGCTGTCTTGGATCATTGTAGTGTTGAGAACAACTAAGTCTCTCAGAGCTGATCATCACACGTATTGCTGTTACTTTGCACACAGTACATTTCACTTTGATTCAGCTCATATAAGTCTTGCCAGGCTTTTGTGAGAGCATCCTACTCATCATTTCTTATAGGACAATAGTATTCTCTCATAATCACATACCTACACTCTGTGATCATGGAAATTATAAATCAGGCTATCCAGCAGTCACTCCTCTTTGTACTATATGACTCTTCCAGGTCTAGATTTCTGAAGGTCTCTGTCTATTAAAAAAAATAAAAATTCAAAGATGAGAGAAGAATTTGGCAGGTGCCAAGAGGTGGCCAGAAGAATTTCCTCTTAGGTCTCTAGAGCAAAGAGCTCCCTGGAACAGCATCTCACTATTCTGCTTTTGAAAAGCAGTAATTTACTTCCTACTGGACTGTACTTTCTCTTGAACAGATGACCCAGTATCATAAATTCCCACTTATTCAGAGTTATTTATTTTCGATTAAGTGAGGAATGTTGGTCCTATCCACAAAATATGTAGAACAAAGAAAGTCTGTAGATAAATGGAAATGGTACATCAAGAATCATGGTTGTATGGACTCTCCAGTGTTAAGATCCTTCAAAACAAACTTTCAGTGACTAAGATCTCTAGTCTAGAATCAGAAACTGTGCATCCTTTGCTGGTACAAAAGGACTTTACCCAATATGACTTGAGTTATGCCATTTAACCAAATTGATCAAATGCTCCATTCTCTATGACTTATAAACAATTCAACTTCAGTCACTAAGTAACAGATGATATCCTAGATAATGGGAGTCCTGGCAAATTCTTTCAGTGCCCTGAGATCCAGGTTGAATGAGTGACATTGAGAGAGAATTGAGGGATAAGCAAGAGAAGATTTTCATCTATATTAATTCCAAGGTGGTGGTCATTTATGTATGTAGTCAAATTATTGGCACCCTTGAAAGCATAGAACTAGACAATTAAAAGCTCTCTCTTTTGGGAGGCAGGGCAAACAGAGAGATTTTACTGATGCCTCTCCCTGCACACAGTTGTATATGCAGCCTGACTACACTAATCAGAGACATTATAGGCTAAATAATCAAATTGGAACTATTACAAAGATAGGGGAATGGTTCCAGTTCCAATTTAGATATTGAGGTGGTGATGACATTTTGCATTGGACACAAGATCATATGATATTAATATCTATGGTGAGGGAGGTATTGCTACTCACCCGAGCCCCTTGTACCAGGCAGAAGACCCAACTCTGGCCTTCAATCTATTCTCAACTGCCAAAGTAATACTTCCCCATGTGAGGGCAAAGGATTCCTCTTGCTGATATACAGCTACTTCACTGGGAACATGATTGCCCATGTCCTGTGTGCTTTCAGAAATCATATATGTGGAAAAAACAAACAAACAATGTCAGGCTAGAAAGGAAAAGTGGTTTATGGGTTCTAGCTTCCAGCAAGACTGATCTAATAAGAACAGACTATTTGAGGACATATTTCAGACTAACTCTCAAAGATGCTTCTTTTTCCCTTCCTAATCACAGAGTTCCCTCAGCCTGAGGTCTTTTTGTCCCCCAAAGGGTCCCATATATCCTGGAGAAGGAGTTCAATCCTGTTTCAATTACTAGACTTTTTTTTCCCCCCTATGGAATGGTTTTGGCAAACTTTTCTTGGGAAGGACTTGTGAGAATAAGATGTAGAATTATTGGAAGAAACTTTGTTTTTAATAGTGTAAAGGAGCTGAAACATTCACTCTAAAAATAGTAGGTGAAACTTCCACTATGTATTTCCATGTGAAATTGTGGTGGGGATCCCCTAGCTACCTTGGTGATGATTATGTGACACTGGATGGGGGTGAGGGAGAGTCCTTATTTAGCCTCTGTGGACTAGGGAGGCAGCCCCCACACAAAGACCTCTTAGGGAGCAATAATTTCATATCACTCCTCTGATGTGGTTCTTGGGGAAAGGTAGATTTTGGTAGGAGGACCAGTAAATACTGAACAGGCGGAGGTTCAAAGAAAGCCTAAATATAAACTTACATTCCAGGACAAGTTGCATTCAAGAGTTTTCAACAATTTAGCAGAAATAACAATGACATGTGATAAAGAATTTTTTACTATGCCAGAAGTTTCTGCTGTGGACTTGATATTACTGGCGTTTATGCTGCTTATTGTCAACCACCCCACATTAGGAGAAAAAAATCACTGACTTTCTATATATATATATATATATATATATATATATATATATATATATATATATATATATATATGTGTGTGTGTGTGTTATTTGTGTTAGTTTCATGCCATCATGCTTAAACTTTTGTGATCGCACACTTGCACACTTCTGGGTAGTGAGTAATGGTCTTGTATTTTTCTAGTAACCAGTGGAGTAAGGCAAGGCTTTGTCTTTGTTCTCATGCTTTTTAGCAGTATGTTTTCAGTGATATTGTTAGTCACCTTCAATGAGGATAAATATTGCATCAAGGTCAACTACCACACGGGTAATTATTTCACTTGAAAATGTGACAAGACAAGACTAAAGTGAAGGGAGAGTTGGTAAACAATTTTTTTTTTCACAGATGACTGTATACTCAACATGGCCTCTGAAAATAAGATATAACAGAGCATGGATTGGTCCACTGCTTTTTCTAACAATTTTAGCCTGACAACATGAAGAAAACAGAAATTCTCCACCAATCAGCACCACAAGATATTTTTACATCCTGTACTCAAGTGTATGCTGCCATGATGGGGGGTGAGGAAAGGGAGGGATACCTTACATTGCTGAGAGGAGCCCAGCCTATTGAGGTTAGCCGTTATGCGTATGTTGTGTCTGTGATTGTGTACAAATTTCTCCTGGTTCTGCTCTTCTTGCTCAGCATCAGTTTATGATGTACAAATATCCATCCATGTGTGGAACTATCTGTTACAACAAATGGAAAAAAAAAAATTAATGCTATGGAGAAGTTCACTTACCTTGGCAGTAAACTTTCCAGGGATGTTTTGGTTGACTACCAAGGCTAACTCAGTGTTTGGGAAGCTCCAAAGGAAAGTGTGGGAGAGAAGACATATTAGGCTGTCTACCAGAGATTGCGTGGAACTCATTTTTGTATCCCTGTGAAACCTGGAAAATATACTAGCACCATATAAGAAAATTGAATCACTTCCATTTAAATTGTCTTAGGAAGATTCTGAAGATCACCTTGTAATATAAGGTACTAGATGACACTTACATCTTTTCTCAAGGTAAATTGCCAATTATTCCAACTCTACTGCAGAGAGCACTACTTTTGATGTACTGGTCACATGGTTAGAGTGCAAATTCAACATCTCTCTAAAAGACCATTTTATGGAGAATTCATTCAAGATAAGCTCCCGCATGGAAGTCAGAAGAAAAAAAAGTGATCCAAGGACACATTTAAGGTCTCACTCAAAAACTTTGAAATCCTTTGTGAGACACAGGAAACACCACACAAGATTGCTCACAATTGCATCCCTGAATCAAATAAGGTGCTGTGCTGTATGAGCAAAGCAGAAATACAGTAGCTCAAAATAAATGTGAGATGTGCCAATTTAAGCAACTTCACTCCAAATGTTTGTATAAACTACTTGTGACTGATCTGTCATAGAGCTTTGTTATTGGTCTGATCAACCACAGTTGGCCATTGTGTACCTTGACCCATACATAGTAATATCATTTTTGTACTCTTTGGGCATGAAGGGCAACAACCGTATTTATTATATATCTACACCTATACACACACACATATACATATACATGTCAGCTTTTATATGTGAGGTTATATGTGTGTGTTAGGTTTATCTAGTTATATGACCCTTCAATACTTTGTTCTATTGTCTGGCTAAAAATGTGTTCTAATATTTATTCTTCAGCTAGAGAACCTATATTCAGTCTCTGTTCATATTTTAGAAATCATTACTTTACCTTTGTTTAAAAAGTGTTAATTTAGATTTGTGTCAATACAAAGATAAAATTGTTGTTATGTATGTAATTTTTGTGGGTTTTGGTTGTTGTTTAAAGATGTATTGGGCAGGTGTGTTTTAATCATTTTATGAATTGCAATAATTTTCTTTGAAGAAGACTGCTTCTTTTCTTTTGTAATTAATTCTTAGAGTTTCCCATTTCTTCCTCCAACCCCCAAGTAATGGGAAATACCTAGAGAATAATTAAACATCCTGAAGATGTGTTAGCACAAGTTTAGGGATAGTGCTATCTTATGGGAATCTGAAGATCTTCCCTGCCCCTAGGCCCTTTGCTAAAGTGGCTACGTGACTCTGAGAACCTTCCCAGATTTGAAAGTATACTCTGTTCCCTAATAGGCTGAATGTGGTCACGTGGAGCCTGTGGCGCCAGGCTTGTTATTCAGGATTGCCCGCACCTTGTAGCTTTGTGATTGGGCAGTGGGTCTAGAGGGCTGTGACATTCTTTAAGCCAGGAGAAGGCTATATATACGCCCTGATGTGAGGTTTTGGTTTGGGGCTCACTTTGAGAAGAGTTGTGTGATTTGGCCAGAAGAGACTCTGGGCAGCCTTTGAGCCCCCCGGCTGTGAAAAACCCAGATGTTGGTGCTTCCCTCTCTGGTAACTGACTAGGTAACTGATGTAATGATCAGACACTGGAAGCCGTCTGCTGATCTGTTTTTCTGTTTGTTTGTAACTTCTGTTTG